>LT598453.1:0-210788 GCA_900074755.1 Lachancea nothofagi CBS 11611 | reverse complement strand
TTCTCTCTCTCTCTCTCTCTCTCTCTCTCTCTCCCCCTCTGCTCTCCCTTCGCAAGGCTTTTTGCGTAAGGCGCGTCCGCACCTGATCCAAAAATCAACTCACTTCGCAAACTTTTCCAAAAACTTTTCCAGCTTCGACAAAACTTTTCCAGCCAAACGGCGCGCTCGTGCCTCGCGCTAGTGCCTCGCGCTCATGCCTCCCGCAACCGCTTCTTGTTTCTTGTTCCGCAACTGTGGTATCGCGAGCACCAATCGCGGCTTTTGTGGCCTTGCCCTTTGCACTTGTAGCGCTGTATATATAAGTCGAGCGGGTGTATGACAGCTATAGGAAGGAATTAGAGATGGTCGGTCTGCTCCCAACATCAACAATATACACTCTTCTTCCATACCAATTTGAACAATGTCTGGCTCGCTGCACAAGAGCGGGAAAACTTTCGCAGACGTGCAGTCGTCCCTCTCGTGGGATGAAGCCGAAGTCGATGGCGTTTCGCACACGTCCTTAGGCTCGTCCTCGCAAGCCCGCAAAGACGCCGGCAACAATGGTGTCAAACGGCAACTTCGGCCCCGTCACGTGTCCATGATCGCCCTGGGCGGAACCATCGGCACCGGGCTGTTCATCGGTATCGCCAATCCGCTGCTGAACGCCGGCCCCGTCGGCGCCCTCATCGCCTACATCTTCATGGGAACGCTCGCCTACAGTGTGACCCAGTCGCTGGGCGAAATGGCCACCTTCATCCCCGTCACCTCCTCCTTCACCGTCTTCACCCGTCGCTTCCTGTCGCCCGCGCTGGGCGCCGCCAACGGCTACATGTACTGCTTCTCCTGGTGCATCACGTTTGCCCTGGAGCTGTCCATCGTCGGCCAGATCATCGAGTACTGGACCGACGCCGTGCCCAACGCCGCATGGATCATCATCTTTTGGGTCCCACTCTCTCTGTCCAATCTCATCCCGGTTCGCTACTACGGCGAATTCCAATTTTGGATCTCACTCGTCAAAGTTCTCGCCATCATTGGCTTTATCATCTACTGTTTGTGCATGGTTTGCGGTGCCGGTGTCACCGGTCCCGTGGGCTTCCGTTACTGGCGTCATCCTGGCCCCTGGGGTGACGGTCTTCTCGACGCGGTCTCTGGACTGCCCATCTACTCGTCCAACGTGGGCAAAGGTCGCTTTCTCGGTTGGGTTTCGTCCTTGATCAATGCCGCTTTCACCTACCAAGGTACCGAACTCGTGGGTATTACCGCCGGTGAATCCAACAATCCACGTAAGACTGTTCCCAAAGCCATCAACAAAGTCTTTCTCAGAATTTTGCTCTTCTACGTGGGTTCTCTATTTTTCATTGGCCTTTTGGTGCCGTACAATGACCCAAAATTGACCTCCACCGCCTCATACGTCTCCAGTTCCCCGTTCATTATCGCTATTCAAAACTCGGGAACCAAGATTTTGCCCGACATCTTCAATGCTGTTGTGCTCATTACCATCATATCCGCTGCCAATTCCAACGTATACGTGGGCTCGCGTGTTCTTTATGGGCTCGGTACGGAAAGATTGGCGCCCCAGTTTGTCACTCGCGTCAATCGCTTCGGAGTTCCATACATAGCGGTCGGCATCGTTTCGCTATTTGGATTCTTGGGATATCTCAGTGTATCCAGCGGCTCTAAAAACGCGTTTGATTGGCTCCTGAACATTACTGCTATTGCTGGGTTTTTCGCATGGCTATTTATTTCCTTGTGCCATGTTCGTTTCATGCAAGCTCTTAAGCTGCAAGGCATTTCCAGAGACGACCTACCTTTCAAGGCAAAATTCATGCCATGGGGTGCTTATTACGCTGCCTTTTTCATTGCACTCATTATTTTATTTCAAGGCTTCACTGCATTTACTCCTAGCTTTGACGTTTCCAGTTTCTTCGCAGCCTACGTCAGTGTGTTTTTGTTCATCGCTATCTGGGTGATCTTCCAATGTATTTACCGCGGGCGTTTGATTCACAAGATTGAGGACGTTGATATCGATACCGATAGAAGGGAAATAGAGGCATTGGAATGGGATGACCCAGAACCAAAGAATCTATGGGGGAAATTTTGGGCGGCAATGGCGTAGATCGAGCATTTTGATCCGCACGGGCGTTATTCATCATCTTGCATATATATACCTTTAATGATTTGATCCTTGTAAAAGCGAATTTACAGTTAATTTAAGACAATAATAATAGTATCGCAACTGCAGTTCGCAGTATGTAGCATTACAAGCAATTGCTTAGATAAATATGAAGGTTTACTGCAGGCGGAAACCAAGTTTAAATTGGTTTATGCCTTAATTAAAGACAAATTCAGGTATCTACAGGAGAAAAATGTCAGTCGACCCAACGTTTTTCGCATTCCAAACTGCATCACTTTATACCGTTACGTCACTGAAATTACATGTAGTAGCCTTATAAAACTTCTGTCAACCCCATTCTGTCGAGAGACTGCTGAATTTTAACAACCGTAGGTATCTCATGCAGCGAAGAGTTTTGAGTATCTTCATAATTGAAGATTGTTAGATATTCAGCGATAGTTTACAGCCAAGGCCATGCTTAAATCTTTTTAAGAAGTTGTGAGTGGCAATGCATTTAGTCTGGCTGTCGGTGAGCAGTGTTGTGGAACTTCATTCCTCGAGAAATAATTTTTCGCCAAAAAACCGGGGCAAGCTCGAGCAAAAACTCGAGCTGTATTTATGAAGAAAATTCTGATATCTTAAATACAAGTTAGCATCTTGGAGACAGCTCCAAATAACCCTTTCATTAGCGTTCAACTTTCGACAGCAGTTACGCCGGTCAACTTCTTGTCACGTGACTTGTTACTTTCAAGAACACAAACCATATACTCATTGTTTGTAAGTTGTAACAAACAGGACACTTAAAACCACCCGAAAACGGAAAGTCATAGGCACAGAGAAGGTTGACAGGCTGCTATACAGAGCTGTCCCCGGTTCTTTGATTGTATATACACACATCTGGTCTCACAATTCATCTCTGTTTGCAAAAACTGGCCTAATTCCTGAGGGTCTCTTCTTTTGCCCATCAATATTGAAACTGGAATTATAAAGCATCAAAAATTCGACTAATAGTTGAGGACACAGGGCATACCCATGCATCGTTCCAGCAACTCCAAATCTTCCAAGGCGCCACACAACCGTTCTTCCAGCAACAGTTCTGGAAGCGGAAGCATTTTCTCAAACTTGAAAAAACTGACAGGCGGCAACAGCAACAACACGAACAATGCTGATAAAGACCAAAGTCTTCAGCGAGTCGATGTGTCCGACATTTCATCTCCCACTAAAATCAAATTGCCCAACACAGGCGAGTTTTCCCACAAGCCATTGAGCAAGCAAACCACGCTCAATTTGGCGAGTTTATCTGCATACACCGATGTGGCCGGTTCTCACAATCGGTCCTCGTCTAATGTCTCTACTGGGTCTCCCACCAAATATTCTTATTCTCGCAGGGCATCTCAGTGGTCGAACAATCCGACAACCGCTAGCGGGGCGAGGCTTTCGCGGCAACAGACAAACCAGAGCATGTCATCCGCCAGTATCTTCTCTCAAGGATCGTACTCTAACTTATCTAAATTTGTGGGGTCTGACGGATCGATACGATTGGAAAGACCTCGAGATTCGCGCGAAATTGAGGAACTGTTCGAAGAGGTTTTGTATAAGCGGAATGTTTACCAAAGCTTGCCAGCGGCTGCTCAAAAAGAGCTTAACAGTTACGACTTGGACAAAAAGTGGCTCATGGTGAAACAGGATCTCCAATCAGAAATGAAGAAGCTTATGAACAAAAAGGGTTCTAGCAGGTCGCCCGGATCAACAATGGGCGCCACCTCAGTAAGCTCAGACTCCTCGACACCAACCAATTTGACAAACACAATGTCCATAGACGAAAGTTTAACGGGATCCAATCGTTCCAGAGCTACTAACGCCAACGGAACCGACCAAATATATGGTGCTAAAAATGGAAATTCAAGCACCACTACTTTGTCTCAAGACCCATCGCACCTATCACCAGACTACTATGTGAGGAAGATTATATGCAACGAAATATCGGCGAAAAGATTAAATGACTTGTGGGTCTCTCTCAGGACTGAACAACTCGATTGGGTGCTTGGCTTTTTAGAAGCCCAAGGTCAAGTTGCGATCGCCAATGTGATCACCAAGACTTGTTATAGAGAGACACCCGAAAACCTTTTAAATGACGAAGTGCTCGATAAAGAGTTCGCTTATTTCAAATGTTTGAAAACAAGTTTGAACCTAAAAGAGGGCGCCGACGAAGCAGTGATGTCGAGTAGCTCGCGTATCATAATGTCTGCCATAGTAGAAGGATTGTTATCTCTAAGGGTAGCTACAAGGCGAATAGCCTCTGAACTGCTAGTATCTTTAAGTCAGTGGTCCGTACCCAATGGCTTCACACACATCGTGAACTCTCTTGATCGAGAATCTCGATTTTGCGACAATGTACATTTACAAGCTCGCTTACTGTCAAAGGCTTCCGAAAAGGAGGATTTATCGCTTACGCTTTCGAGTGGCCAAAGCAATCAATTAATGAGAAAGTTCGAACAGTGGATGCTTGTGGTGGAGTTCACACTCGACGGGCGCGGCAAAATGGGATCTTTAGTTGGGGCCTCCGAAGATTTTAAAACCTCTGGTGGTGAAAATGCAATTATGGAATATGCATACCTCACACTTTTACTTGTGAACCACCTTTGTAAAACGCCAGTTGATGTCAAACAAAGGACTGTTCTCCGTGCTCGTCTCAAAAACGCAGGATTGCCCCGGATTTTGAACAAAATGAAGCTATTAAATTATGAAAAAGTCGATGAACAGTTAACTATTTTTGATGATTCGACCGCTGACGATTTTGATGCGCTGTACTCTCAAGAGTACAATCCTGAGGGTATTGATATGAAGGACCCAGTTTCCATGATTCAAAATTTATGGAATCTTTGTAAGGGAACGGAAGCGGAGCAGCACTTGACATCTTTGCTACAAAATTTGTTGATCAGTTCTGGCGAGCTGGGTGCTCAGAACAAGGATGATACAACTCAAAGAACGAAACAACTTAAGCTTATCGATTCCCTTGTCTCAAATGTATCTCTGGCTTCTGTGGATGTCCAGTCATCATTTAATAGTGCTTTGCAAAGACTTTACGATGCAATGCAAACAGACGAAATTGCTCGCCGGGCTATTATGGAAAACAGGGACTGGGTGAAGCGTTATGAAGAAATAAAGGCTGAGCGCAATAGCTTGCAAACCAAACTATCAAATGCGGAGGGCGGTCTTGTGGGACAATTACAGGAAGAGTTAAAGCAGCGTGATCATATTTTAGAAAAAAGCCAGCGAGTGACTACTCAGCTACAACAGGAGCTAGACGATATGAAAAAGAAGTTGATACTCGCAAAACATCAGCATGAAGTGGAATTGAGAAAGACACTGACAGCTCTTAACTCCAAGTTGCAAGGCACTTCGCAAGATCAAGCCTTGAATAAAAATGAATTACCAAAGCCCTTGAGGTCAGAGAGAAAGATTGCAATACAGAAAGCGCTTCAAGCGAAACTCGAAAAGACATCACAAGAAATCAGCGTTGAGTCAGAGCGACTAGGAGTTTCTGTCAAGCCTAATAAACGCTTGAGACTTTTGAGGTCCCGCATGGAAGACATAGAAAACCAGGCGAGGGAGCTGGAAATGACAAATTTCTCTGAATACCAGAGAGAAAGGGAAAAGGACGAAGAAAAAGAAGTCAATGATGTAAAAGAAGTGATACTACCTAACATTGCGGACGCTGGGTCTCGAAATGCAAATGAACCCGTATTAAAGCTCGAAGAGTTACGAAGAAAGCTGGCATCTCTTCAACAAGAAAGTAACGATGTTTCCAAGTTTAATGTTGAGGGTAGAATGCATGAGATTTTTGGTGATCAAAGATCTGCAGCGCTTGAAAGACTGAAGAAACTTGAAACAGAATACAAAAGTTTTGGTATTGACTTTGACTCAAACCTCTATATGAATCAATCTAAAGCAGAGCCTTTTGATGGTCATGAGAGAGAAATTAGGACTTTAGACCCTAAAGAACTTCAAAATATGGCCGAAAAAGCGTCAAGAATCCTCACGGATCTTGACGCTTTGAAAGCCAAGGAACCCCCAACGGACAATATTCAATCGGATACAACCTCTACATCAGAATCTTCGGAAGATGAGAAGGATATTTCTACTGCTGATAGTGTTGATGGCCCAAATGTCTCCTTTTTAGAGAGCTTATCTCAAAAATATGGCACTGGTCAAAACGTCAATCCCAACAACCGCTTCTCTCAGAGCGGTAGAGAGACGACTTATCCTGGGAGCGGGTATCACAGAAAGTCGTTTATTAATCGCGTCAAAAAGTCGGACGCAGTTCCTTATTTGGATGAGCTGTCGGGAAAGTTTTGTGCCGAGCCCGTTGTCAATATAAAGACCAACAAGCACAGCGATCCAATTGATCAAAAACTTGGTATCGGAATTCTGGTAGATCAAAAATTGCTAGCGGATTCGCTGAGCGAAGCCAAATTCAACACCACTACTTCGAGAAAAACGGAGCCGAGGAGTGCGAGTAAACATCTCGAGTCTAAGGAAGAAGTTGATCTAGAAAGCTTGAGTAGTGCTGGTTCGAATGTTGAACTCCAGAAGGGCAAGCTCTCAAGTTCCCACGGTAAGAAGCCTGCTTCAGGGAAAGAGGTTACATTAAATGGCCCTCCTCCTCCACCTCCCCCACCTCCCCCACCTCCAATTGATCTATTTGAAAGGAATACTAACAAAACCCCTGATTCTTCTGGGGAAACCGGTGCAGCAAACGGCGAAGTCACAAAGACAGAGCTTAAAACTGTCGCACCACCCCCGCCTCCCCCTCCGCCTATTCTACCACAATCGATATTCGAATCTGCCTCTGCACCCGGGGGACCAGCTCCTCCTCCCCCTCCTCCTCCTCCTCCTCCTCCACCACCTCTACCTCTTCTGCCTTCGAGCACAGGCAATTCATCTGGAGGTCCTCCACCGCCTCCGCCGCCCCCACCTCCCTTTGGAAGTTCTGTATCAAACCTAAGGAGTGCAACTCCCTCTCCAATGCTTCCACAGTCTCCATCGTTGTTCGAAAACTATCCACGTCCTACCAAAAAGTTGAAACAATTGCATTGGGAGAAAATCGACGATGCTGAGGATTCCATATGGAAGGACGCTAAGGCTGAAAAGTTCGCGGATGATTTGTACGAAAAGGGTGTATTGTCAAAGTTGGAGAAGGCATTTGCTGCTAGAGAAATCAAGTCACTGACTAGCAGGAAGAAGAAAGACTCGGATAAAATCTCTTTTCTGTCAAGAGATGTATCCCAGCAATTTGGTATCAATCTGCATATGTACTCGTCACTTTCTGTTGAAGAAGTTGTGACAAAGATTCTCAAATGTGACAGAGATTTCATGTCAACGCCAAGTGTGATCGAGTTTCTATCAAAACAAGAAATTATTGAGGTCTCTAACAATTTAGCGAGAAGCTTCGCCCCTTACGGTGTCGATTGGGAGAGTGTACACTCTGTTGAAGACGCAAAAGTGCCCGAGAAAGATGCGTCAGAACTACAAAGAGCAGATCAGATTTATCTCGAGCTATTCGTCAATTTACAAAGCTATTGGGCCTCGCGCATGCGGGCAGTCAAAGTCATAACAACGTACGAGAAGGACTACAGTGATCTCGTCAATAAGTTGAGGATGGTTGATAAAGCCACTTGTGCTATCCAGCAGTCAAGTAGCCTACGAAATGTTTTTGACATCATTTTGGCTGTAGGAAACTTTATGAATGACTCTTCAAAACAAGCTCAAGGATTTCGTCTGGCTACATTGCAAAGACTGACGTTTATTAAGGATGACAAGAACAGTATGACTTTCTTGAACTACGTGGAAAAAATTGTTCGGGAGACGTACCCTGAGTTTAACGTTTTCATCAAGGATTTGGAACCAGTTTTAGCAGCAGTTAAAATTTCAATTGAACAAGTCGCACAAGACTGTAAAGAATATTCCCAGGCCATCATGAATGTGGAAAGATCTATTGATATTGGGAATTTGAGCGATTCTGTCAAGTTTCATCCTAACGATAGAATCTTGGTGAAAGTTTTGCCAGTTTTGCCAGAAGCGCGGAAAAAGGGTGATTTACTTGTTGACGAAATGAAGTTAACCCTATTGGAATTCGACAATTTGATGAAACTTTTCGGTGAAGATGCCGTAGACAAGTTTTCGAGGAATTCGTTTTTCAAGAAGTTCGCAGATTTTCTGCAAGAATACAAGAAAGCCCAGGCGTTTAATCTCAAGATAGAAGAAGAAGAGAAAGCTTATGAGCGAAGAAAGAAAATGGTCGAAGAGCAGCAAAGAAGAACGCAGGAGAATCATCGCGAAAGTGGCGATCTAACGGGCGAGACCGATGAAAAAGCGGTTGCAGAGGGAGACAGAGATGTTATGGACAAACTCTTGGAGAAGCTTAAGAATGCTGGACCAGGAAAGACTGATTCTTCTTCCGCTCGTAAACGAGCCGTAGCGCGCAGAAAGCTTCTGCAAGGCAGTTCTTCGAATCCTACAATTTTAGACAATTTTGAGGTAAATGAATCAGGTGGTAAGTCTCTGATTTATTCCCCTGAACACAAGACATTAGATAGAGACGATGATGCACTTGACGCTTCGCCTACTCCAGAGTCCAGAAATAGAGACAGTGAAAGGAGCAGCAAAACCGCTAATATGGACGAGAAACCAACTGATCAATTTCAAGATCGGGCAAAAACATTGTTATTTGAGCTGAGGGGTCCCGAGTCCCCTAATGCCAAAAAACCTCCCAGCGATGAGAGGTTGTCGCGACTGCGAGCACGTCGCACAAATAATGGGTCAGACACCAAGCTGGGTTCCGAAAATCGATTGAATTTTGTTGGTCAAATCGAAAAACCGGCTTCAGAATCATCGCCCGAATCAAACATCGACGTCAATACTTCCAGAGCGTCACAAGATGGTGAAAACGGATCAAATTTTGTAAATCATGAGAATAGTCACCCCCCGTCTAATACTGACTTCAAGGCAGATATCGATGAGGATCTTTCAGAAAGTGATGATGCCGAATACCAAGATGCATAGAAAAATACGCCTTCCTTTCCAGGTGCGCCTATAATTTGCCTGATCAAGTACGACGAGGTTTCATTCTTTACGTTGAAAATTCCTCGATACTAGCATGCAATCAGAAGATACTACATTGTTAATAAGTATATTTACGTTCTAAGCGCAGGCCTCAATTTATAGACTCAATAGAAGTTCGGGCGATTCCAGGATAATGTCTTTTCCGGCTGTTGATCTCTGACGGAAAGATTTGTTTTCGTAGCGTAAATCAAAATCGACGTCTGGCAAAATAAACAACAAGCTCACGAGGCTGCCATTCTTAAACTCTGCACAATCCTGGTAAGTGTATTGTTATAAGCCCTTATGACGGAGGAAGAGGAATCCAAAAGAGTTTCCGTGCAAGTATCCTCCTTGTCAACACAACTTATCCAAAGCATCGATAGGCAGTCGCATTTAGAGGAACAGCTCTTACAGGCCCGAAAAGTAATCAATGGTCAAAAGGAATCTCTCGAAGCGCTGAAAAGCCTGGAAAATCAAGTCAAACGTCTCCAAAGGGATGTTGAGGCTGAAAAGGCTTACAACGCCAAGAATTTAAGCATTTTGCAGGCCGAAAAACAAGCCAAAGAGTTGGCACAAGCAGAAAGCGATAGGCTCAATAAAGAGGTTGAAGATTTGACAGCCTCCCTGTTCGATGAGGCCAACGCCATGGTATCTGATGCCCGCAAGGAAACATATAGCTACCAAGTCAAGAACTCTAAACTGAATGAGCAACTCCAGGAGAAAGATTCACTGCTAGATACCCTAGAGATCCAACTGAAAAACTTAAAAGCTGTCTTATACAGTTTAGAAGATGAGAGTATTACTGTCGCCAAATCGAGTCGCAATTCGATTGCGGCTAACGAGAATGCAACACTGTCAAGCGGGTCTTTAGATAATACTATGAACGCTCTGAACGGAACATTGTCGGCGCCGAACACTGCTCTGTTCTCACCATACCTCAATTCTCTGCGTTATGATTTGAGACTGTTCCATGAGTTCTTAACGTTTGTTGCTGTTTTGCCGCAATGTTCATCGATCAAGGAAACCTCATCACACTCAAAGCTTTTAAGGAGATTAATTAATGATGAAATCCAGCCAATGTTGCGACTAGATAATGCCAGTGGCGTTGGATGGTACGTGAGGCGAAATTTAATGACACTTATGATCGAGGGAATGGTTGTTGTTGAACCCGTTAGTGGCATAAATGAAACCTATCGCGTAGGACACTCTACCAACCAGGGAAACAGTTCGCCTCAAATATCTAAACCAGATAAGGCAAGAGACTCGCACCTTTACAACTATCCTCTAGACTCACCACCAGTTGCAATTCAAGACCCCTGTGCATTTTGTTCCGAGAGCCGCAACGACATATTAGAACACGGAAGGCTCTACGTTTTGAAAACCCTACAAAAGAATGAGGATGGAGAATTAGAAACAAGCGCACAGTTCCCATTGTGCCACTACTGCTTGCTCAAAATCCGACAAACTTGCGAGATATTTGCATTTCTAAGATTATTGCGAAGTGGCGCGTGGCATTTAGAAGATGTGGCGTTATCGGACGTTTCTAAGGATGCAGCAACTACTCAGACATCTGCTTTTGTGCCGGAAAGTGCTAAACTCGAAAAAAGGTCGAAACGGATGAGTTTTATGGCGGGGCTATCCAAGTCGCTGCCTTCAAAGGGAACAAATGCTTCAGGAAAAGTGCCCATTTTTTCAGCACAGGGCTCAACCCCAGTCACCAATATCCAGCGGGCCTGGGCTCAGCTTTGCAAGCTGCGTGCTTCGCTGCATTGGGCGCACATCGGAGTTTGGTCTTTGGAAGATAGTCTGGAGACAAAGCTTGGACCTGTTGTCATCGACTCAATGGGAGAGCAACAGCCAGCATCACCACAAGAACGTCTTTTAACAGCATCTGGTCAAACTCAAGATTCGTTTACTATACACAAGGAAGAACATGCTGATAGTGATAAAGAGTTCGACTTCGAACAAATGGCCAAGTCGAACTTGAAGAGCGAGACCAGCCCGCAAAAACTAGAATCTAAAGCGAACGATCAAAATAACAAGCAAGAGTCGCATACAGAAGAAGAAGATGTTGGGAGAGAAAAGAAAATGTCGTCTGATCAAGGTTCTTCAACGAAAAAGGCTAGCAATGAAGTTTTAACAGAAACAAATGCACAGGATATGGATGAATTGTCAACAACTGCTTCGAAAGGCGCGCTAAATATAAACTTGAATGGGCAAGAAATTAAATCAGAAAGCGTTGCCACTGTAGAGCCAAGTTCCATTGACGAGTCCTCTTCTCAGGAAAAAGGACCTTCCAAATCTACGAATGCGCCATCCGTGGACCCTAAATATCAAGCTGAACGCTCCAATGATTCTGTGAACAAGAAAGACACACATGCACTTGAAAGTTCGACTGATTCGGAGTTTAAAACGTCCAGTGTGGCCAATAGGTCTCAGAGCGCTACCGACGATGAAGAGTCTGCGTTTGATGATGCTCGCAGCAATCTTTCTTGAATGCCGATATATACTGGCACATTTATATCAGCTTTAAAACTCGAGTTGTGCCTTTCGTACGATAAGACCGCCGGTTTATTTCACTGTTTCTCAGTTTGAAGATGAACACAAGTGATTTCTTAATAAGGAATAAAGCACATCTCTGTAGCTTCAATTGATGTCCAGAAGCGAGGAACAAGAGACGTTTTTGGATGGGAACTCTTCTCGTGATAGGAAGGGGTCTGATGTCGATGCCTTCGAGCTTTCAAGCTTCGATCGTGAAGTGAAACTTAAGACATATGAGCAGTCTGAGGACTTGAATTTGGACGACGACAACTTCACCGATACTCTCCTGCATGAGGATAGATCCAAGTCGAGCATTTTCATGGCATTCATGAACATGGCCAACAGCATCTTGGGTGCTGGTGTTATCGGGCAGCCTTTCGCTGTGAAGAACTGTGGTCTTATGGGTGGGGTTTTAGCAATTGTTCTTCTCTCTGTTCTCGTTGATTGGACGATCCGTCTTATTGTTGTGAACATGAAAATATCTGGCAAGACCAGCTATCAGGACACCGTTGAATTCGCTATGGGAAAGAAAGGCAAATTACTTATTCTTCTAACCAATGGGTTATTTGCCTTTGGTGGCTGCATAGGCTTTTGTATTATCATCGGTGATACATTACCACATGTTTTAAGGGCTTTCTTTCCGGCTCATGGCAGCCTCTTTCATCGAAATGTCATAATTTTATTTGTTACGTGCTTCGTGTCGTTTCCGCTATCACTTAATAGAGACATTTCGAAACTGTCGAAAACTTCAATGCTGGCATTGGTGAGTATGGTTGTCATTGTTGTCATTGTGTTAATAAAAGGTCTGCTCATTGATGCTGCATATAAGGGGAACCTCGATACCGGCAGTTTGTTTTTCACTTCTAGAATTTTTCAAGGTATATCAGTGATCTCCTTCGCCCTCGTATGCCACCATAATACGACTTTCATTTACTTGTCTCTGAAAAACCCAAGCCTGAAGAGATTTGGTAGGCTGACCCACTTCAGTTGTTTTATCGCTATGGTGTTTTGTTTTGTAATGGGCTACACCGGCTTTTTGGTTTTCAAAAACAAAACTAAAGGAAATATTCTGAACAATTTTCCAGGCAACGACCACGTTATTAACGTAGCAAGATTTTGCTTCGGTTTCAACATGTTAACTACATTTCCCCTGGAAATATTTGTTCTGAGGGATGTTATCAGGGATTTGATATATTTTAACACCCCCACAAGCAATGACCAGCCCATCGCATTAAGTTTGAAGCTGCATTTTATCATCACGAGTATAACGGTGTTTTCAACTATGGTAATTTCTTTCACCACATGTAATTTAGGTGCCCTGTTTGAACTGATTGGGGCAACTACAGCATCTTTGATGGCCTACATTCTTCCTCCTAGTGTTAACTTGATACTCACAGGTGCCAAGAAAACCAGGCGGCAAAAAATCCCTCATTACGCATGTATTTTCTTTGGTTTCGCAATTATGACTGTTAGCAGTACCCAGACTATTGTTGGTTCGATAAAAAATGTTGATCAGAAGCATTGTGAAGTATAGATGAGTCTATAAGTATTGAGATATGTATCACTAGTATACTTATTTTTTTACTCATCGTCATCGTCGTCATCAATTCTCAATCTTCTCCTTTTCTTGAGTTGAGTGGTGTTGTTCATTCTCTCGTTATCGGTCGAAGCGTCGGTGTCATTCTGACCGCTAGCCTCTGTGGAAGAATTCGGAGACAGTGAACGGCTGCTGGTAAGATTCGTTGGCAAGTCATTTGCGAAAGTGTTATCTTGAGGAATTGACAGTGGTGACTTTTCCTCAATCTTTTTGGCTAACGCTTCATTCAGTCTTGGAGCTAAGTTGTCACTACCACAGGTCTCTCTGTTTTTGAGACCCAAGAGGCTGGGAACTGGTCCGTCGAAAAGATCGGTATAGTCGTTGATTGTGTGACCACCATTTTGCATTCTTTCAGAACTGAAAACTGCAAACTGGATAAACTTATTATGTGGAAGTGACCCGTTATGCTTGTCAAGCAGATATCTCATGTACATCTCGTTTTCATAAAATGCAGATCTTACTCCTTCGTCCTCAGACTCATCAGAGTCACTAATAAACTCTGCACTAGTCACCTTTGATGTCCTAGATACACTCTCGCTAATCTCGCCGGGCAGCTCTGGCAATCTGTTTTCATCAACTCTAATCTTTCTTTTCTTCTTGATGCTGCGATCCTTCTTCTCGGCCTGCTTTTTCTTTTTGAGGCCTACTCCTCTCCCAGTCGAGTCCTCGTTTCGGCCTTCAGTAGTCATATTATATGCCAGAGCTTGAAAATATTGATTCTCTTCCTGATCAATATTATCAGCCTCATATTCATTTCCTATAGTATTTCCATTGATAACATCGTTTTCTGGATGGCGTGAGCCTTCCAATGCTGGACGATTCAAATAAAATGAAGATGGCTCACCGTTTGGTGTATCGAAGGTGTTGTTCAAGTATTTGGTGATCAAATCGGCAGCTACCTCAAGTTCTGCTATCTGAGAATTTTCTGAAAGAACACATTTTTCATGGGTTGTCCTCGTGGGCACGTAGCCACATAGTTTTAATAGCGCTCGAAAATCGGGATCTCCATGAACCGCCCTTTGAACAACAGGGTTTGGTGCCTCAAATTTTTCCCGCAGGTTGTGGACAGTATTGTCTCCTCTCGAAGCCTCGCTAAGTAACCAACTCTTCAAAGTATCGCAAGATCGCCTCAAGTTATCTCTCAAAGCCTCCACGCAAGTCTCTTTCTCCTTATCGACAAGCGTTGATACAATAACACCAAATTTTAAATCCAAGACCGCGGAACTGCTCATACCCTCAATTAGACTGGCTAGTCTGAATTCACTGGGTGTTACCACCTTTTCAGTACTGTCTAACTTCAGTTCCTCTCCGTACCTTTGGTAGTGACCAGCTTCTCTGTCGTGTATAGCTGGGAAGAGAATCCCAACGTACCATGATGGTGACGATTTAAGCCTTTCTTTAAACCTTGTCATGAAAATGTCAGCAAATTTGACTACGTATTTCTTCGATTTTGACATCATTGGCAGTCCTGTCGGACTGAGCATCTCCTTCACTAGTATTAGAAAGTCAATACGGTACAGTAATGACTCTTCTTCGATGGAAACAAAGATGCGATAGAGAAACTGAATACATTTCTTGATGTCCTCATCAGCTAATTCTTTGAAGTTTTGAAGGAATGTGATATAAGTCTTTACAGTGCTTTCGTTGGCAAAAGAACGTTGAACTCGTTTGAAGTTTATGTTTTGTCTCCGGGCCATAGGGTCTAGCAATTCAAACGCTTCTTCTAATTCAATACCCTCTTCCTCTGCCAGTATTTTGGCTTCTTCCTCGTACGATACTTCACGGTTGCTGATCGCGTCCGACCCTTTTTCCACAAGCTCTGAAGCTTTGGCCTTAGACTCCAATATTTTGAGAAGAACATGGACTAGCTGAATGCAGCTCCTTACGTAAGAGACGGAATGGTTACTAGCAGTCCTTGGCAAAACTGAGAAAAGCTTCAGACGCTCTTCCTGAAAAATATGATGCTCTATGTGATCTATTATTTCTCTTTCATTTTCTCCCATACTTTCCAGCAAAGAGAAAAGCTCCTTGAAGGCGATCATTCCGGCATGTACAACAGCCCAAATTTTAGTTTCAACTGCCTTACGCAGAAGCTGACCCACCAAAATCAACGCTGTGTCGCGTAGAGCAAAGGATATTGCTTCAAAGCTTGTAATCTTGTTGTCTATTTGTGCAGTTCTGTGATATTTTAGAAACCATGCATAGAATAAGAGGTACTGGATCTGATGCACAATTACCATATTACCATCTTCAGTAGTAAAGTAGCCTGTAGCGCTATGCAGTAATACATTGAATCCTGACTTCATGAAATCATCAATAAATTTTCTAAACTTCAGAGCAGTTGTCTCACTCCAATAAGTAGTTTCTTCACCGAAAGTCATAAAGTTGCTGGGCAGACCCTCGACTGTTTCATTTTTCGAAACATTTCTTTTGTTCCATTTCTTTCTTGAGTCCATTTTCTGAAGAGCAGATTCTCCATTCAGGAGATTCTGGCCACCAGAAACAGTTAATCGTCGATTATCTGGTGTCTGGATCGACAACATTGTACCAAACCGGGAGTGACGAGTGGAAGTATTTTGAATAACATTTTTTCTCATCATATGCTCTTTCTGTAGAAGCTTGGAAAGCTCCTGGCCCGCTTCTGTGGTCCCTTCTTCACGCACGCTTTGCTTTGATCGGCCATGACTTTTCGGGTCTCTGGGTAACAAAATGGAGTGGTTGACGTTTTTCACAAGAAAGAACATGAGTTCCATTAACGGAATGTTTATGAAAGCAGCGTCAAATTCTTTATTGAGTGAGCTTGACAATGTTAACAAGAGGCCAAAGACTTTGTTGGAGCTGAAAGCCTCTATAACAGCAGCAAGAGAAATGTCAGATTTCGAAATATTGGGCGGAAGCATATCCCTAGAATTGATACCCTTTGAAAGTGATTTTTTACTGCTGAGAGTTAAGTCGCTAGGTTCAATAGCGGCTACATTTCTGAGGAAATTCAATACCAATCTCAAAGTTACATTATCTCTCGCGCTTCGAAGGCGTTTCTCTATTTTTATGACTTCAACTGCAAGTCTAACGGCACCTTTTAGTGCCTTGCCATTTTCTGAACTCAAAATTGCCTTCTTGTAAATAACCTGGCTTTTCTTCAGCCGTGAGTAATGTTCGACATGATTCTGTGTGGATTGGTCCGTCAAGATCAATGGCCAGGTCATTAACACCATTAATTGCAAAGCATTAAGAGCTATTTTGTCATTATAGGCCTTGTTCTTGAGGTAATCCTCTATTTTACCACCCCTTTTTCTTGTCAGCGTAGCTGCGGCAGAATATGATTGTTCCCAATTGGTCATGATGGGTAGCAGGTCATCGGTAAAAATGTTATAATGAGCGGCGGCTGCCGCTACATCCCACCTGGACTGCCGTTCGTCTACCAATTTGAACCATCTCTTCAAGTCTTTCAAGCAAGCCAAACAATCGTCTCCAATCTTGTAAGGAGGTGGCTCTATGCTGGAGCTATGGTCTGGACCTCCGATAGCGGTTGACAAGAGCGCAATCCTTGCCTCTAAAATCATAGAAGACTGGCTTTGTGATTCGTAATCCGCGAAGTCCCCGCCATTATCAGCTAAATCTGTAGGTTTCTCCGGCAAAGCTTCCTCAGTGGATGCCATTAGCTGCTTGATCGAGCGCTCTGAGTAGATTGAGTGGAAGACATATCAATGACGCGTTAATAAAAAAAGCTAATGGTGTTTTGACATTTAGGGCATTACGTGTATGACGATATACTTTTAAAGATGGATTCTAAAACCAGGATCATTAGCTTTTTCGCGGCAGGGGGCTGCTTTCATTTCACGATGCATCTGTCAACGTATTGTATTTTATAGTGCTTTTCCAGAATGACCTTTTTTTTTACAGAGCGTGGTTTATGTTTTACTGTATGCCTCGCCCTGGTAGCCCTTCATTGGTTGACTGTGACCATGACATTTAATGCTTCGAAGTATGGTTAAGCACTTTCTACTAATTCATATCTTACGTTAACTTCCAGGCTGGGGCGAAGCCGCATATGCTAAGGTAAATCGTTGAATGAACAATGCACAAATTCTATTCGCACTTAGCTGATATGGTGCTAGGCGAGATGTGACTTATTAAAGTGACCACAATTGATCTATCAACAA
This sequence comes from Lachancea nothofagi CBS 11611, assembly GCA_900074755.1. NCBI lineage: Eukaryota > Fungi > Ascomycota > Saccharomycetes > Saccharomycetales > Saccharomycetaceae > Lachancea > Lachancea nothofagi. The sequence goes on along the minus strand of LT598453.1, from coordinate 193,291 downwards.
TTTCAATAGTAAGGACGCCCTCGGCCACCCGATAAATATATGCACCTACAATTATCCTTTCATCATCGAGAAAGAGCACGGAGATATATCTGAAGGCCCAGTGGACTCATACTAGTTAAGGACACTTAATCCACATGGGCACAATATTAAAAGGCTCTAGATCTTTTTTTTTGACACTTCGTTGCTTTCCAGCAATAGCATAATTAAAGTTAAAAACCAATTTTATAGATTCTGTAAAATGGCGTTCCTAGTGGAAGGACACTTTTGAGCCAATTTAGGAATAACATTAGAGGCACTCAGCGTTTTGACCCTATTCACGGCGTCCATTCCGTGGAATCCAAGACTCATGAAATAAGCCACCAGACCAGAGGCTATTCCAGCGCTCACAGACGTTCCACTTTTTTTGGTCTCCAGTGAACTATCTAATCCTATAGTAGAAACATCCACACCAGCTGCAAAAACGTCAATGCATTCTCCGTAGTTCGTAAACGGAGCTGTCTCATCATTTTTAGTAACGTCGATAGCCCCGATTGATAATGCTCCGTAAGCACTCGCGGGGCTCACGGTACAGGCGCTCTGGTTGTTATTTCCACCAGCAACAATCACGGGGATCGATAAGTCTCTTACAACTGCTTCTACAGCAGCGTTGAGAATCACATTCTTAGCCATTGTGTATGGTATCACCACTAGCGATGGCCTGTTAGTGATTGTTGCTAGCTTTGTGACATGTTCCAGTGCTCTAATAACACCAACCAAGCCTGCATTTCCATCCGCATTAGCTATTCTGACATCAAAGAGGTTACATTTTTTGGCCACGCCAAACTCTGAAGATCCAATTACACCTGCTACAGCAGTTCCGTGGCCATGTGGGTCACCCGCCGTGGCGGGGCCATATGCATAATCCGCCACCTTTTGTACCCGATCTTCGAAAGCCGGGTTTTGAGCGTCGATACCTGTGTCTAGAAGATAAACATCAACACCAATCCCGGCGTTCGAGTGATATATGTACGCTTTGTCCGTCTTTCGTAAAGGCGCCTTTTGCGACAATCGCGCTAAATGGGAAGGCGCCTTCGCTTGAACCACATATTCGGCAGGGGTCAGTGTTCTATCCATAGACATGGCAATAATGCGCCCGTCATAGTACATGCTTTCAAGAGTATGGTCCGGGAAGTCACCATAGATAGCCTGAAATGATTTGCTAAGCCTGATGGCTCCGATACCATTATTATCGTCCATTTTTTCGTATTGCTGACCCAGTATTTCATGCACAACCGCAGTGTCGCTAACCTGCGCGATGAACTTTACGGCAGAGACCAAATTGAGGGACAATAATCCAAACGCAGTTCCACGCATCTTGTTAAGTTGATATTGTTTGAAGTGAGGTCCTATCAGAAAAGTAGTATGCAAGAAGTATAACTGACACAAATACTAAAATTTGTTGTACTCCATGCTAGCTGAATTTTGCTTGACATTGGCACTGACGCTGACATTAAAATATGTCAATAAAGTTCAAAGTGATATTTTTGAAAAATACTAGCGTCTACTGAGTACGAAGTGATCTCGACAGTCTTAATTGCAATACTCAATTTATTAAAGTTGAACCCTTGTGGTGTTGTATAACTCTCTTGATCAACTCAGTCACCATCGCTCGTTGTATTCATCTCGTGAGATTGCTGAAACCACTAAAGTATGGCCACAACCCCTTGCTCGCTTTCTTTTGAGATTTTCCTTCGGTAAAATCGTCGTTTTTCCTGCCAATAAAGTTTTATACTTTTATTGGTAATAGACATTACGCGTACCGTCAACGAAAAATATCTCTAAATGCACAGCTGCATTTTATCGCACACTTGGCTAATCACGGTGCGAAGTTTGCAGTAAAGTGCGGCGGATGATTACGGTAAATCGAAGAACGAGAAGAGTTTTCGGCCAAGATTCATTTAAATAGATAATAAATCTCTTGAGGGTCGGGAAGTAGCCATAAGTAATTCAAGGTAAACTTCGGGGCACTACTCTTTTATAGCGGGACTATAAAAATCAATTCAAGGCTGTTCACCAGGGATTAATAAAGTGCTGATGGGTGTCGGCTTGCAAACGGCCGAATTGGCCCTCGCGTTAAAAACTTCGGAGCAGATAGCCTACCAAGTAAATATGTTGGAATACAGGCAGGATATTCTCAACCACATGCATCATATGGAGTGCAACAAATCGGACTATACGGTTGACCCGGTTATGATCGATAGCCAGCCGGAACTGGAGTGGTTTATGAGACCCTATTTAATTGACTTCTTAATAGAACTACACGAGTACTTTAGGCTACGGCCCGAGACTCTGTTTCTGGCTTGCTCCATCGCAGACCGCTATCTTTCAAAGCGCATGGTTCACAAGAAACATTATCAATTGATGATGACCACGGCGTTGTGGATCGCGGCCAAATACGAAGACAAAAAGTCGAGAACCCCGCTAGTCCGGGAGCTCGTGGTGCTCTGTCGTAACGTGTATGACCCTAAGATGTTTGTGCAAATGGAAATGCATATCCTCAGCTCCATGGAATGGAAAGTTGGATCCGTCAGTTCGGAATACGACTGCCTAGCCCTGTACCTGGAGCTGGAGTGCGTGACGCAGAACCAAAACGCTTCGTGTGTAAGAAGCTTGGCCACTTTCCTGATGGAACTCACCATGTATGAACGAAACTACATGTACTTTCCGTCAACCGTTCGAGCTATTTCAGCGGTTTTATTGGCCATGAAAATTCTAGGAAACAGAGGCTTGGCCGAATATATTCAAATTAACCTATTAGAAGGCCAAACCTTGGCCCATCAACAATTGACAGGCTACCAGCTTTCGATGGTAGATTCATCAAGGAGAAATGACCTACCTGCACTGTCCTTGAACGTCGAACTACTGGAAGATATCAGACAGTGTGGACTTCTGTTTATCAACGATATTTTCAAGACAAAGACGCAAGGCAAACCATTTCCATCGGCTATTCTCAAGAAATACCAAAGCATGTCTTTTGAGCCGTTGTTTGATAATTACACTTCGCAAAATATTAGTGCGTATATGACACTGTGCCAACTAACTCAGAATAGGGACTTCAGTCAGCATCAAATGTTTTCGGAACAAACCCTAAGAGGACTGATCGAAAACTGCATTGGTCTTCTTCCAACGACACAAAATCTTTCCGAAGTTAACGATTGTTTTTCCACTTTTGGCAATGTGAACTTGTCTTCTGGTTACAAGGATGCGAGTACTACGAGATTTTCAGAACAATCGTCTGCATCCAATTATTACTCATATCCGCATTTAATACCCGCTCAAATCTCCGCGCAACCTCATGAGATCGAAACTGTGTCACCAAAAACTCCACTTTCATCCTCTGACTCTGTTTTTAGTAGCAGCACTTCCATTCCCTCCCAAATTTCAGTCAGTTCTCCGATGGTGCTATGCAGTTATAAGCCTGCCACATCAAGACTGAGTTCATTCTCTTCAGTACACGTCTCACATTATCAACAAAAAGTGCTGACGAGGTTGAATAGCACTGAAAGCAGTATGATGGAGTGAAGAGAAGTATTGTAAGGTGTATCGAAAACCAGGCTAACACGCCTTATACTCGAAAAATTACTGCGACAACAGACTTCCGATTTGTAAACTTGTAGAATCAATCATCTTGAAAAATACATGTGCAAGCAAGACTCGCCGACTCCATAGACTCATCAGCATTATACATTAGACATTTAATTTGATATTAGACGGAAACTGCTAGTATAGTTAGCAGACTCTCTGAAAGGCCATTATTTTTTTCACGCTCTCATCTTCAGGGCTCCCTGCTCGGTTACCGCTGCTAACAGACCGTTGCTGATTCTTGTTTTATTGGACCATGAAATCGTCGTAAAGTGAAACGGAGGAACTGGACGCCGAAACATCAGATCTATAGCCATTTTCGGATCCCCCATTACTAGCTTCAAAAACCAAAGGTTGTCTTGCAGTGCCTTCCATACCAGTTTTTCTCAAAAAGTTGTCTTTTGCCTTCTTGAGAGGTGGAGATTTCGAGTACCAGCCGTCATCCTCCATTTTCTCGTCTACGTACGCCTCTTTGGTTAACAATACGTATATCAGTAATGTTGCAAAGGCGAAAAGCATAGTATAGGACAACCTTCGTTGAAATAACGCATCTTTCCTGGCACTTTCGAGTCTCTTAAACGTCTCTGCTGCAAAGTGGTCATTCAACAGCTTTTGATCTTCCAGCACTTCCAGTGATGATTCTCGAAGCTGCTTGGTGAAGATGCTAATTTCTTCAAGATTTGATTGAATAGTTTGGTTAAGAGCATTGACCAATGTACCAAATTTCTTTGCCTGGTTTCTTTCGAGATTAGAGAAAGCTTTCGACAACAATTTGCTTTGTTCTTCAACATACCTTAAAGATAAAGTTGAATTAGTCTCCAACAAGTTTAGTCGCTTTATAATGGTCTTGAAGATCGATTCTTCAGTTGAAGATGAAGGGATCGAGCTCGAAACATCCAGCGGAGGTTGAAATTTTGAAGGCTCGCAGGCGCTTTGATTCAAATTTTTCAAAAATTGGTCAAACTCTAAGTGAGGCAAAACAGCTGGGCACTGAGTACCAGCTTGCTCTAAGGCCGGAAAAATGCTTATATTGTCAGTCGATCTAAATCGGGGAAATTGGCACTTGTCTAAGACCTTTCCATTGAAACTAGGGGCTGTTACTTTGCCTTCAGCAAACTCCCCGGACTGCTCTTCAGGAGATAACGGTGATTCCTGCTCATCCAAGTACATCTCATTTGATTCGTCAAGTTTGAAGTCATCCATCATAGTCTTTCCATGAACTCGTATTATGGAAATAGGACAATAAAATTCATGGCCAAAGTGTGATAAAACTTCCACTCTCAAATATCTTGCCCAAATTAAAGGATTGGAGATTTCGAACTTCTGAACGTTCCTTGTATTAGTGGCGTCAAATTCTCCCAGTGTTTTCCACCCATTTTTTGGAGGGAAACGGTCCGATACGGAAAACCTGAGCTTTTGAAAAGTAGAGGAAAAGAATTCGTAGTTAGCCATTGCCACTTCTTCAACTAATATGTCTTGGCATAATTCGATGACGACAAATTTGGTAGGAGCAGAGCATGGAGTCAGAAGATATTTATCTTTGTTCTCGTGTAGTATGGCATTGGCACCCGAGGCCTCCGAATTTGTCTTTACAATCGTTGCCGCACAATCTAGGGAAGCATAGTTGAATTTATCTTTGTAGAGTTTACCCTCTGGCTCTTCGTTGACTACTCCATTGTGCGAGGTGAATAGCCCAACGTCTATTTCAAGATCATCCCCTATTGTTTCACTCTTGCAATATAAAGAGTCAGCTGGTCTATTTAAGGGGGCCCGTGATTGAGGCTTACCACTAGATTCCTGGTTGAGCTTAATTTTCTTCCACTCATCAAAAGACAGGAAGGTCGTGTCAGTTTCATTCAAATCTACGTCTAAATCGTCAGACTCGGGGGAAGCAGTAGACCTGACATTTAAACTTTCAGTATCTGAATCTGTCGAAATAGAAGCACTGATATCTGTTGCAGCTCTGCTTGTGTTCTCGTTATCAATGCTACCAATGCAAGTAGCGTTACCACTACTATAAAACATTAGGGAAACTGCTTCCATATCGCGCTTCGCAATTACTGCTTCCAGCAACAATGAATCATCTCGCGTGGAGAATACGTTAGATGTACTTGTATCGTTTTTAAACTGCTTCTCACTTAGTTCATTACTTGTAGGATATTCAAATTGTTTCTCAACCGTTTCACCATCAAAGCATGCCGCAATGCTTACTAAGCCCAGTATTCGTAGTAGCCAGCAATGAATCTCCATATGACAGCGCGCTGAGGTCGCTCAAAGCTATGTCTGCTAGACACTTACTTGCACTTCCTCTAAACTAAGGAATATTAATGGAGTTTTCAAATCGAATTCAACAAAAGCATGTGATCCAACCTTTATGTAATAAAAATAAACGTTAGGTATATCGATTTAGTTCTGTGCGCATCAACTTATTTAATGTTACAACTGCTTAAACCCTGAGGGATTAGGCATATATCTCTATTTACAGATTCTTTTCTTACTCCTCTTTTTTGGGGATCCTGATTTTAAGCACAAGCGATCTAGCATTAGACTTCACGACGCTGACATTGTCATTAAAGGATGTTGCGGATACGTCGACTGTGCGTTTCGTAGAAGATATTTTTACAAATCTGAGAGGTAGTGATCCCACTTTCGTTATTGAACTTTTCACAACTTTCGGAGTTTTTTTTGGCGATGGTGGGGCGCTGATATTGGCACTAACTCGAGTCTTTGACGGCGTGATAGGCTTCTTGGAGTTCGTTAAGCTCAGTTTCAACTTGACCGAAGAAGTCTTCGGCGTGATAGAAGGCTTGAGTTTAGCGTTGATCTTGATTTTGGGGGCTAAGTGGACCTTCAAGATACCCTCCCTGCGTAACTTTACGACCCCATTGCCAAGATTCCGGGCAACAAGCTTACGGTCTCTTGGGATTGGGAGGCTCACATAGAAACTGTCTTCCATTCTGTAGATGACTCTCACTAGATCGAACAAACTCTTTCTGTGGTAAACGTTTGAGAGCGGCGAGTGCAGACTGTCCCATATTATTTGTTTTAATGGCTCGTAGCTGGCAAATTTTCGGCGAAGGAGTGTGATAAGACCACCGATGCTTGTCCGAAGTTGTGTTTCTCTTTTATTGGCTGCCTCTGCACTAAAGCGCTCCACAATAATATTGGAATTTCCTAGATTTGACCTTTCCTTCTCCGAAATAGGATTGATGGTCGCATGTATCGATTCCAGGTCATCATCTAAATCCTCGAGATATCTTTTTGCTGCTATGAAATCAATGGAGCTTATTAGTGTTCCCATTAGTTTTACCCTAATGTATGGATCGGGATGCATCAGCATATACTCGAAAAATAACTTCAAAGCCTCTCTGTTTTTGATACCACCACCTACAAGCAGAACTTTGAACGACGTCAGCATCAAGTCCTGCATTCCTTCTCGGATGCGTACACTAGTATCTGTGGGTGAGCTGAGTGAGTCTTTTACTGCGAATTCCAGTACACTGGCAATGTCATCGTAGACATAAAACCCATCCATTGCCAGTCTCAAGTGCTGGTTCATAATACATTTTGTGACGAGTAATTGATACGATGGAATCCACTGGTCCAAGTTGTTGAATCGGCGCAGTTCATGGAGCAAGTCTTCGTAAAAGGATACGTCATCTGGATCTCCGAGTGCACTTGTCACAGTACTTGTTATAAGATTAACAACATAATGCGTATCGTTGTAACAATTGTCTGCGTTCTCGTTATATCTTAGAATGTTCAACAAAAAACGTTTCACGAACTTTGGGCACACGCTATTATCATTTTTCACTCGCGATAAAAATTGAGGGATAGCTCTTTGCAAAAAGTATCGTTGGTAGTCAGAAAAGTCATTGTTGAACGGAATATTGGAGTTTTCGTAACAAAAATAATGTTGAAAAATCTTCATCAAATGCTTAGCCCCTCCGGCAAAAGTGTCTGAACTAGACTGAGGAATAATAAAACTGGAAAGAGCCTTACATGCTTCAATTCTCACACCATAAAAATACCTATCATCCATAACAGTCCTCGTAAGAATGGAAGAGTAAACCTGAGATTTCATGTTCGAATTCATCACCACATCTTCAAAAAATCGTATGCTGTCTATCTGCGCTTCTACATCTCGATCTTGCTGCAATTGAGACGCAAACATATAGTCTGGTTGGTTAATATGTATCTTGCAAATCCATTCAAAATCAGCGTCAATTCTGATCCACTCAAATGCTTCATTCTGCTGCTGAAATTCGTCACCCTCACTTGTCATCAGAGGGTCTGTGAGAGTCCACTGGTGGCAGTCTTTCGTGCTTGTAAGAACATCTCCGAGACTGTTCACCAAGACGATATCTTCGTTCTCGTCTTCCGGAACTAAAGCTTCCGCAGCTTCCAAAGGAGTTTGCTCCTTACCTTCTTGTTTAGCGGATTTGTTTATTTTTCTTCTTCTCTTCAACCTCTTGTATTTTGTATTGTATTGAATGTCGAGCTTTGTGAAAGTATCTTTTAGCTCGACTATATGCTCGTAGGGGGTACCGTCAGCTTCGTGAATCCTGATAGTCATTGAACCTGTGAAGATTGGTGTCAGATTCTTGTTAGGATAGCATATATGATTTAAGGCACTGGATTGAAACCCTTCCGTACCAACAGTTTTGTCTTGACCGAGTTCTTGTACTTGGCACTGGCGTATACCCATCTCTACAACCATTCTCTTTTTGTTAAATCGTTGCGTAATTCTGAACACCGGTACACCGGAGCCATACACCCATTCTCTGAAAAAGCTTTCCAGCTTGTTTTTGTTCACCCTCTCACAGACATGCTGAAAATGTGCTGTTGAAAGGGTACTGTTGGGTAAATCCCCTGACATAGCTTGTAGGAAAATCTTAGGTAATACTCGAGACATACCAAAAGATCGCTCAGTTTTGGTCATCCTGCGATCCATAATGAACAGAACGATGGGTGCCTTTAACTTTATGAATTCTAACTCTTTGGAAAGGGACGTGACTGGCATCGACGCATTCGTAAAAGCTTCCGCCATTGGTGGTTTCTCCCAATCTTGGTTGACCACTTGCTCCGATAAAATCTTAACTCTATACTTAAACTCGTTAAGACCAATCAAATGCTTAGAGAACTGTAAAGCCATATATCCAGCCATACCTATGCAGCACCATATATCATTCAAATCCTGAGGAGTTACATTGACACCCGCCCACTGGCAGGCCAAAGCCCTACTTAGTTGGTCGGTTGTGGAAAATGTTAAATCGATAACTTCAGGCGGATACAATAGCCTTGTATTACAAAAGGAAGCACCTGCAAAGTCCATAACATCATCTGGTATAGAGGGAAGAAATAGGAGAGAATAAGAAGTAAAGGAGTATGACCCGAATTCTTTGGAGTAGAAATCAAGAATTTCTTGTGTGACTAGTGTTGAATTCAGAATCGTCCTCTCATCGATATCAGGACTGGGTAGAGTATAGATTTGAATTGGTACAATATCCCTTTCCTCGTCCTCCTGATTTTCTTGAACAGCAAGCGATTCGTCAAGGTCATCTTCGGGCTCTTCTTGAGCTTTAATTTGTGGTAGGGTCCAAGTTTGAAAAGCGCCCAATGCCCATCCTATATGGTGAGGGGCTACTGGATTGAAAATTTGAAAGGAGACCAATTTTCTTGACAAATCGGTGGGGTGGGGAACTTCTTTCCCTGTTGAAAATTCCGAGCAACAAACGACTAAATCACGATTGAGCGGGTTGTCTTCCTCTTCTTCTTCATAAACCTCATCCTCTTCATCATCGTTATGGTTGTTTTCCTGATCGCGGCCGTTGCGGTTTCGGCTGTGATGTTCACCTTGATCATTTTCAAAGTCACCCTTATCGACTGTACTGGCCTGACCATCCCGCAGTTTACGCCGTTTTGGATGCAAAGCTCCAATGATATTGCTAGTCCCAATGTCTTTGACTTTTTTGGGCACACTAAACTCCAGTTCCCATGTACATTTCTCCTCCATGGTATCCACACAAGGCAGCCAACGAGACGCGCTCGCATTCCATTCCGTGTTGGTGGAGCAGGTGGTCCATAGATGGCTTTCGCGAGAAGTGTCAAATTGAATTCCGCTCGTAGGGTTGTGGAGCTGGTAATTTATCTTGATAGATATTGGAGAATAAATCGTATCTTGGGCTGGAGTTCGTATAGAAGGCGTGATTGGAGTAAATGATGTAACCGTGTTAGCTTCTTGAAGCGTAATCTTGACAGATGCTGGAATTCTGATCGTGAGTTGAGAGCGAGTGGTATCTGATGATTCCGAAGGTTGATTGAGCTCTGCAAATTTGTTCCTCAAAAAATGAGCTTGTTCCACAGAGTTGTTGCCAAATAAAGGGGATTCTGTGAGCTTTCCGTTGCTATATCTCTCAGCATACCATCGGTATGGGTCGTCATGAATATAATTATCACACCGCCTATTTTCCACAATCACCCCTGTGACAGTCATTTCTTTGCAGTCCAGAGTCACAAATTCCAGTTTGTCACTCAATGGTATCAGTATAATCTCTGTGGATCCAACCAATGAGTGAGTGGACATGTCTACCTCGATTGACACCCGCTGATGTGCGATTTTGAAGGCCGCCTCAGGAGCCATGGCAAACAGCTGTGGTCCCAATCCAGCCCTGGGAGTTGCTTTCAAATGAGCCATTGTTAAAGCACTGACAGGGCAGAAGCGTTCTGAAGTGCTAAATTGAAAGAATTTGTGAGTTTCTAAACTTGCTATATCGTATGAAGGTGATATTACTGATAAATCTGTTACCTCTAAATACATGGCGTTGTCCACGTGATATCGAGAACATTTACTAATTGGAAGATTGCGAAGTACTTGACACCTCAAAATAATGGCTGAGAACAGGGCTCGCGTCTGGTGGGAGGCTGAACCTCGAGCTGGAGAGTTCATTTACTTGTGTTAAAGCTAAGCTCCAATATTTGCACATCCCCCCGCCTCGAAGAGCATATATATATATAAGAAACCTCGTAACTGAATAGAACCAGAACAGCAAGGTCTCGAAGCAAGGGCGTAAAGGTGCTCTTGAATAGTATCTTGGTTCTTTAGCAGCTTGAAAGGCTCATGTAGCATTCAGAGGTCAATGTGTCACGCAGGTACAAAGTGATACGGGTACCTGCGTAGACAAGGCTCAACCCAGGACGTATCAATAATGCTCTTGAAGCTTCATAAGACCAACGCATGGGCTTCAAGTGTTTCACAACAAATTTGCATCCCATTTCTACAAAAACTGCGGAGGCCTGACGTACACGTTAAAGCTCTTACACATCCACAACCGGAGAGATCAAGAAGCTGCAAAAAACTCGATAAAGTTATGACTATTCACATCTTTGAGAAAGAAAATTTTTGTGGTATCGCCAATCCCCAGGCTTTATTCGGTATCTCTAGTCATGTGAAACTCCTTGACCATCAAAATACCGATTGCCAATTTCTCATATCAAACTTATGTTCTACGTTTGTCCCAGTATATCAACAATATTCTTGATTTCGTATCTCTTCAGCTTAGTTATCTGTGATGTTGAAAAATTTCATCATTAAGTACTTGATGTCAAGTTGAACAAGAGCCTCGAGGTATTTCTGAAAAAGTATCGCGCTCGTGCGCTATGTACCCATCTCTTGTGATTTCGCGGAACTTAGTCGGGCTTCATATGGTCCGCTTGTTATGCTCAGTATCTTGAGATCGCGTTCTAATAGGGCAGTTCCCCCTCTGTAGCTCTTTAAACATTAGATTCGTAGTTGATTCCACTGTAATTCCATAAACACTCTGTTCTGTGTTGCTCCTTCTGCTCTATCGACTGGCTGGCTGCAATCAACAAAGACCATCACCCTACGTAACCAGACATAAGAGGTTCTCAAAGGCCAAAAAGAGAAAGTAAAAGGATAAAGTAGTCAAAGCGTCGGCAAACAATTGAGCGCGGAAACCTACTTATAAAACTGCAGTGGAATTCAGATTATCGGCAGATAAATTCACTGATTCGTAACTAAAGAACAATTCCTACAAAAGACGACACCCCTATATCATCCGTCATGTCCAAGCCAGTTGTTCTGAGACTCGGAAACGTCAAATATGCCCAGGAAGCTTGGGAGAAATTGGGCCAAATCGCTCAAGTTATCACCGTAGATGAATCAAGCACGAGAGCTGATTTTTTGAAGCAGTGTCAAGACAGCTCAAGTGATGTGTTTAGAACTCAGGTTATCGCAAGAACTTTTGCCAGTGTTCAAAACACCGGCCGTTTCGACGAAGAATTAGCCAAAGCCTTACCAAAGAGCGTGGCTGCCGTCTGTCACAACGGAGCAGGATACGATCAGATCGACGTGGGACAATTTGCGTCGAAGCACATCCAAGTTTCCAACGTGCCAGAGTTAGTCAACAACGCAACGGCTGACACCCACGTCTACTTGCTCTTGGGAGCTCTCCGCAACTTTGAATATGGCCACAGACTCATGCTAGAGAACAAATGGCCCAATGCTGGTGCAGCAGCCGGCGCACCAGTTGGTAACGACCCAGAGGGCAAAACCGTAGGAATTTTGGGTCTTGGGGGAATTGGGCGTGCCATTGTCGAAAGACTGAAGCCGTTTGGCTTCAAGAAGTTCATTTACCACAACAGAAATAGACTTTCGTCAGAACTCGAAAACGGCTGCCAATACGTATCCTTCGAGGAGCTTCTAAGGGTTTCCGACGTTGTGTCGATCAATATTCCCTTGAATCCCAAGACTAGACATATCATTGACAGCAAAGCCATTGATCAAATGAAGGATGGTGTGGTGATTGTCAACACTGCTCGTGGTGCTGTTATTGACGAGAAGTCCCTGATCGCGGCTTTGAAATCCGGGAAAGTGAGATCTGCCGGTCTTGATGTTTATGAAAACGAACCCAATGTCCCACAAGAACTGTTAGATTTGCCCAACGTATGTGGCGTGCCACACATGGGTACTCACACCGTTGAGACAATCAAAAAAATGGAGGAATTTGTGGTGGAAAACGTTGAATCAGTGATCAAGTCCGGCAAAGTTTTGACAATTGTACCAGAAATGAAATCAGATTCGTGGGTTAACGAACAAAAGCCTTTGAAATAAAAGACGCCTTGTTGAAAGTCTCTTAGTGGAGAGCGGAAACGGATTATTGGGCTCGTTAGCGACTTTGAGGTATATACCTGTTCCGCGGGCGCTCAAAAAACTACCACTTTGTGATATGCGAGCCTCGGTGTTCTTCTTTGAGATGAGCTTGCTTTCGTTTAACTCCATAGTACACGGTTTATCATTAAATAGGGTATCCAAGACACAATTCTATATACACGAAATCAGTATTGAAGACCCATAGCTCGTCTGTAAAGACCCGGAGCAAGGCTCATAATCATTTGGCTTTCAACTCCTCCTGTCTTCAAACCTTCACGTAGTATACATCGTCTCCATCCTTTTCGGCCTTCGTGCTCGCACCCATATAGCTCCCTTGGACCTGCATGAGAGCTATGTAACATAGCACTGCCAAAACCACCGCTGCAGAGCTGTAAGCTCCGTAGTGCTCCAAGACATGAGACCTCAACATGCTTGGAATGTTCCGTTCGTGGACTTCGCGACTGAGGCCAAAGGTATAATTAAAATATCCCAGTCCATATTTGAAAATGGACTTGAACCCTCCAAACTCTGTGTACGTTTCCTTAGACAACACAATATTCAAATCCCCTATATCTTGGAATGCATGTTCTCGAAGAAGTGCAGGATCAATAGGCTCGGGGATCATTTGGATGAGATTTTCGGGCTGGAAGTGTGCGATGATAATTGTTCATGAAATGTTTACATCATGTACAGATCTAAATTTTTCTCGACTATCATCTAACTTGATGACAACAAAAGATAAAATGACAGACCTGAGGATCAGAACGCTCTAAGTGTCCCAGATGAACTTGAGGGTGGAATTTAGGCTCAGATCGGGGGCAATTATATATTATACAGATTATGTGGAGATCTCTTGTAGTTTCTTCAAAGAGGAGGCTTTGAGATTCTTAAGTGTATATTCTTCTGCGACGTCCGCGTCAAGAATCGAGAGTTGATCAGACGAAAACCATCGGGGGAAAAACAACGACACGATCACTGTAAGAAGCAAGACGAGTGGAAACCCAATTGCACCGACAGTATTCGTGATAGCAAATTCTGCGGCAAATCCAGCAAGACTCAGAGCCAGGAATAACAGGAATTTTCGTAATGGAATTTCATTTAAGTGAAGTGTCGGATCTCTCTTGGATGGCTCTGTGATCATGTAGCATATCCTTTCAACTATTGCGTTCGTCAGCAACCCGTTGAGACCCATGATGAAAAACAGTCCAGAAAGCACAGCTTGAGGAATCTCGCCTAAACACACCAGCAGCGGCCGGGACATCATCACGAGAGTCAGCAGGCCCTGTGCCGTGTTTGTAAAGCGCTGCTCCACGCACCTGATTACGTTTCCATTCTCATCGTGCACTAGCAAAGTTTCGGTGTGCAACGGGGCCTGCGGAATCAGTCCGTTGGGAGCCGGAATGCCCAGCACGCCGCTTACACCTGTAGTTACTCCTAACAGGGCAAAATCGTAATGGAAGGTAGAAGCCTTGGCAAGTTTGTATTGGGATCGTTGCGCCATTAGGGACGAGACATTGTGGTCAAAATAGAATAAAATGGTCAGAATGATACCAAAGGGAAGTGCAATAAATATGTCTTTGGTAGGAATTTTCTCGTATGCAAGCCAAGTAGCGCGGTCTCTGAGGTCTGAAGTTGGGTGAAAGGATTCGGTGATCGGGAGCTTTTGAAAATTCACGTCGTTCAGATAGCCTCCAAAATGCGTAAATCCCGACCAGAACACAACCGAAAGCGCAGTAGAGTAGTCCGAGATAAAAATACGAATTTTTTGATTAAAGAATGGAGTTCGCACCGCCATTTTAGCTGATAGCCCAAAAATGGTCATCAACAGCGCGACGACCACATTGGCATACCCTGCGGTTATATCCTCGGTTCCTTCGTAGTTGAATTGCCGCGACAAGATTTGAATTCCTTTTTGGACGTAGACGACGTTGATGAAAAGCCCGAAGATATCGCAAGGGTAGGTTGACACGTACTGCAGCAGACACACAGCGTTGAACACAGCCAGCAGGAAATGGAATATCATGGACCATATGCAGACCCAAAACATGAACCCAAAGTAGCTTGTCTGTAGCGGCTTTATGACCTCGTAGATTGTGTAGTTGAAGATGGAGATGGGGCCTGTTACGCCCACGATACAAAGCGGCTGGCCCGCCAGCGCCCCGAAAACCACACCGCCCAGCGCGCTGGCCAGTAGCACTTCATTGACACCATAAGAATGATCTGTCCGATCAAACATGTCCAGCGCAAACGCTATGGCTGGTAGCAAATTGTTGAAGAAAGTCTCTACCACGCTAGGAAGCACCCTGTAGTCCCACGAATCCGTCCAGTCCGACCAGTACGTGGGCGCCCGGTCTTTGAGGTCCTGCACAATACCTGCAAATGGACGTGGTATCAGACGTGCCAAGCGCCAGCGTCGTTTTGCCGCTTCATCCACCTTATAACCAGACTTTTCCCCATCAGTAGTCTCTTCACTTTTTGACATAAAAGTTGTCAAGTTCCGAGCAATTCTGAACAAATTTCGACCAAATGATTTTTGATATTGTCTTGAGGTCAACTAAGTTCTTTGATACCTGAATACATAAACGTTGATGCAAACAAGGTTGGGTCCAAAATTTTGTTTAGCTTCCCCACGATGACAGAAAGCATATAATCATAAACTAGTCATGCGATCGAAAAATAAATTATTTACCTTTGCAGGAGAAAATTAGTTACAGAGCTTTTGACGCTAGTGGCTAATCGGCCATTGTTGCTTTAAAAGCAGCTGAGTAGCACTTTGTGGATCTGTTAGGTTAACGAAGCACACAGGACACGCGCTGGCCTTGTCTTGAATAATTGAGGGCTCTACTCCCCGGATATTAATACCTCTCAATCTTCCAATGATAAACTAAATCTTACCCGGTTGGAGGTTCTAACGGTGAATTGCCTTCAGATGCTTCAGTCGACTGTCGCAGCATCACAAGCGTCAAAGTAGCGAAAATCTTGAATAAAAAACTCGTAAAGCTTCCAGGACGGTAGCACTGTACAGGCGTGCCAGATGGCATGGGAGTCGATTTGCCAGTCGTAATTGAAAAAGTCGTAGAGTTCGCAGGACATGGCCAACGCCGTACAAATTACTAGTCCCGTGGGGACAACGCACAGCTGGACAAACATCGATCTGCGGGGAACGTTGTAGGTCTTTCGCGGCTGTCGGCCCGCCATTAGTCGCCTGTAGTTCATGTATGCCAATATCAGCAATAAGATGTACTGAAATACTCCAAATAAAACATTGAAACGCATGTTGTAGGTGTAAGACCAGTCTAGACATTGCCGCAGGATGTGCAGTGTGAAGATCAACAAGACGGCGCCTGAGACCAAGTGCCGGTACTCGTCTTGCTTGTCGAGTCGCGCAATGCGTATTAGGATGGCATGGAAACCGCTCAGCACGGTGGCGCCTGCGAAGAAATAGTCAAGTTTCTCTGTCACTTCCAAGTCACGGAAATGGAATACCGAGCTTGAAAACCACGCCAGCATGCCTGCCAAGGCTACATAGACGTACTTTTGTAGCAGCCGACGGGACTTCTTGTGTTTCGGCACGGCATTGAGCTCTTTCCGGAGCATCTTGTAACCGCGGTAGTGAGGAACAAAATTAGCTACGCTGAACACTGTAGAGAAAAACTCTTGCATGCCCAAAATGCGTTTGAAGGGCCATTTTCCGTGAAACTGCACGACCGTGTCGCCGTCAAGAACCCTCTCTTGGGTAATGAGTTGCTGGCATTGATAGTCGCAGTTCGATTCACAGTCCCAGAGAAGCAAATGGTTCATAATGGGAGAAGCTTGTTGGAAGTTTCCATGATTTTTCCAATCTGCACTTTCCAACCCAACATTTTCGAAACCGAAACATGCCAAGCTCGCCTGACAGTGGTCTTTGCAGGCTTCGAATTCATATAATCGGTCTCCTTCAGAGCCCGAAACAACTTTAATGGCGCCAACCAAGGAGAGTAGACTCCAAAGATGAAGCATAGGTCTGGTCAGTTGCCTTACTTATTATCTTTTAGCCGCGAGCTTTCCAAATTGAAATGTGGTTACATTCGAGGACTTTAGTTAGTATTAGGTCGCTCTGGACGGTAGAGCATCGATCAATGCAGTTCTGCTTGCTTTGAGGAACTGTGCGAGGTCTCCAGTGTTGTTTAGATGCAATTCTAAATCTTGAAGAGCATCTTTGGTCAGCCCTGGCTGGGTTCCGGATAGTCGATACAATTCTTGCGACAAATCCAAACAAATCTCGCAGGTTAGAGTGGGATCGGACTCCGAGACCCTGTGGAATACGAATTGCAGGACCTCTGGCTTAGGCGCCTCAATTGTGAGCCCTAATATTTGACTATATGTTTGCACTTCTGCGAGATCTCGGAGCTGCTGCCGCTGTAATAGCTGCCGTTTGTGGTGAATCTCGTCTTGTTTTTGAGCAAGCAATTGCTGTAACTCTTTGGAATCCGTAGTCAAATTGACTTTCTCGCTCTCTAGTTTCTGCTTCCGCAGACGGTATACTTCCATCTTGGCTGCATTCTCGTCTTTCTGTCGTTCAGATGACTCAATTTCTGTGCTTTTGTTAGTGGCTTCATATGGCGTAATGAACAAACACGGTTTTTTTCAGTCCAACATACCATCTTTCACTGCCTTCTCCTCGCTTTTGAGGTGCATCAACCTCCTCTTTGACTCTTGCTGTCGTAGTTCCAATCTGTCGATGTCCTGTCTGTATTCATCCACCATCTTCATTAGATTCAACTTACGATCCTCCAACGCCAATCGAAGCCTGTCCTGAAATTCCTCCATTTCTTTTTGCAGCTCTACAAATTGATTAATTGCCATCTCGAATGGTTTTACAATGGAAAATGGCAAGGCCTCGCAGTCTATGAAGGCTGTTGTTGATGGTAGTGTTGACAATTTTTGGACCGCTGACATGAAAAACGACCAATTTAAGTTATTGTCCTCGAGAAAAATAAGCCTTGGACTTACAATAGACAGCAAGCCAAGTACCTTTTTAAGATTCTTTCCAACCGTTCTTCATCTTTCCGTATATACACACCTTTTATTGGTTCATTTCCAGAGATTTGGAAATGCACGTAACTGTAGACTCGACAGTTGCTGATGGCAGTAGAGATATCAAGTTCCTTACATTCAACACCTGGGGGCTCAAGCATGTCTCGAAGTTCCGCAAAGAACGATTAAAAGCTATCGCAGAGAAGCTGGGTGGGAAATCAAGTGCGCTGCCGCTGCACGGACTTTCAGCAGTTCACTCAGGCACAGACGACTACGATGTGGTAGCTCTACAGGAAATATGGTGCAAATCTGATTGGGACTACATTGAGCGCAAATGTCAACACAAGTACCCATATCGACGTCTGTTTTACTCAGGCATATTGACGGGGCCCGGTCTGGCAATCCTATCCAAAATTCCTATCGAATCTACATTTTTGTACCGTTTTCCTATTAACGGAAGACCAAGTGCGTTTTTCAGAGGAGACTGGTATGTGGGCAAATCCCTCTCAGTTACACTCCTAAGGCCAGCAACCAAAGATGGATATCCCTTAGCCATTCTGAATAGCCACATGCATGCCCCATATGCGGCCTCTGGAGACGCTGCGTACTACTGTCATCGTTCATGTCAAGCGTGGGACTTGAGCAAAATGGCAAATCTTTATAAGTTAGCCGGATATGCCGTTGTAATTGTTGGAGATCTGAACTCCAAACCAGGGACATTGCCTCACAAGTTTCTAACTAAGGAAACTGGATTTGTGGATTCGTGGGAACAGTTGCATGGCGAACAAGATCTGGCACATATTTCCAAGCTGGAACCATTACGGCAAATAGAGTACGGTGGCACCACTTGTGATTCGATTATGAACACTTGGCGGTCCATGCGCAGGCCCGATGAGGCTTGCAGACTTGATTACGCCTTAATCGATCCTAGTAGGCTAGAAACGGTTCAGGCTTGTGTGAAGTTTACCGAGAGAATCCCCGAAATCGGTAGTTTCTCTGATCATTTTGCATACAACTGCACGTTGCGCTTGCGTCCAAAAGATCTCAACTCGCACACCAACGAGGAAAACGCTCGCGAGTCGATCTTGGAGCGAATGGCGAATTACGAAGAAATGGCCAAGGTTATAGAAAACTACAAGAGGGTGGCCAACTGGCAAAAAGTGTGGCGGGGAACGCACTTCTGGCTCACGATTTTGGGTATTATAGCCGTGCACATTGTTATAACTTTCACTTCGAATCGCGCAGGCTGGTCCTCAGTGTTTTGGGTATTTTTCGTCACGATCATTACGGCTGCGGGTCTTATAAACGGATTGATTGCTTTCTTATTCGGTAGAAGTGAGTTACGCGCGTTGGAGGAAGTGAGCATGGAGGTCCAAGATGCCAAGCGGCACGCCTGCAGATTGTTAGACGATAAGCTCTGACATAGATAGACACAGTTGCTGTTACTTGAGTCCAAATGATATACGGAAGTAACTATGACTCATAGTGTGTTTGTCGTTCTTTAAATATTACCAATTTTTTAATTGTTTAAGACGTTAAGACCTACTTTCAACACTTCGAACTTTAATAACAAGATATTACTGTTCCAAAAATAACAAACGTCTCGTACCGAAATCGTAGGGTGGAAAGGAACCTAACAATACTGTCAATTTCACAAAGCAATCACCAGTGATGGCCCTCGAAGGCTTTCAATTTACGATATTCGGTTCTGAACCAAGCTCTTTTGGAGATTTGAGATACTAATTTGGAGCCAAAATCGACGAAAACTTCACTATGATTATCGTTCGATTAATATTCATAATGTTTGCCATCAAATTAGACGCAAAACCCTTGGCAATCGCCAAGCGGCGAGTTTAACTATTGCTAAGTGTAATAACATCACCTAGAACGGATATCGAAGAGATGGGAACTCACAAATATTTTGTGGGGGACCCTTTAAAGACATAGGGGATTAGTCAAACACAAAACTCCTAAACCATTATATGAACTCGACTGAGACCGAAAACAGGAATCAATGCCTAAGACACAACAGTCCGATCCTGCTGACGCGAATATTGCAGACCAGACGGTGCCGGTAAGTAATGAACGACCTTCGCAAAACAGATGGTTGCGATCTTTATCTCCAGTGGGGAAATTGTACCATTCTAGTGCTGGTCTAGTTCATTTGAGAGGCCGAAACTCTGGCGCGGAAAAGTCAAGCCTGCTGACTCCCAGTAGTAACGAGCCTGGGTCTTTAGACTCTGGAAACAAAGACCAGGATCCAGATTTGGCACGTCCCTGCGGTATGGCCAAAAGCATAGTAGGACTTCTGACTACTGCCAGTGTCTATGCAGGAATGGGTGATTTAGAGCAGGCTGAAGGTATGTGTGGAGATGAAGAATCAAACAAGAGAGAAGATGAGGACGAAGATCAGGAAGAAGCCTCAGAAGAATACGAAGATGAGGTGAGAAAACTTGATGAAGACCAATTACAAGCTGTAGAAGCGGAACGAGTTGGCACATGTGGTAGTGAGAGGGACGACGGGAGTTCGGATAGCCTAAGAACTGCCAGTGACCTTGATTCCCTAGCAGACACGGTAACCCATATCTCAAAGAAGGACTCGCTTTTCGAAATATCCGTGGTCTCCAACAATGATGCACAATCCATAGCGTCAACTGATTCCAGATCGCGCCAATCTAAGATTTATAGAAAACTGCTTTCGAGATTCAATCTGAACGAAGCAGAGGATGAGTTTGTGCTCAAGTACTCTTGTTGGCTTCTAAAAGATCTTCTTATCCAAGGCCATATTCTGCTGACCACTCGACATCTTTTATTTTTTGCCTTTCTTCCAAAAAACACTGGCACTACCAAGATGTCAGGGAACCTATCCACGGTTGCTGGAGGGTTAGGAGGCAGACGGATACGCTACTGGGCAGTGCTGAAGGACCATACATTATCTCTTTACAATTCACTGAGGGATCTTTACTTTCCGCTTTTGACGATTGATTTAAGGTATGCTAGCCGCATTGAACTAACCAGCTTTGACGAAGGAGCCACTGGCGACTTTAAAATACACACAGAAGTTAAAGTGTACAAGCTGCGTGCCGATTCTAAGTATGCTGCAAGGTCCTGGTGTAGCGCACTCAAAAAACAGCTTTTCGCAACCCAAAACTCAGAAAATGACTCCATGTCTATCAAAATTCCACTCGCAAATATTATTGACGTTGACGAGCAGATTGTAGTAGCTCAATCAGTCACACTGAGAGTACGAGTATTGGAAAGCCCCCAGTCCTTTGCTGTAGATGATTACTTCTTCATGTTCCTTAACAAGAAGGACATCGATTTAAAGGAAATCATCAATGATCAACTTTCAAGGCTAGAAAGAACACAACACAGAAGCCAGGATACCGAAGATTCATTTCCATTTGAGGCTAGTACAACAGATGCTACGACCGGCCTAACGAAACGCGTAGGACGAGGCAGATCTACTTCAAGTTCGAAAAAGATCATCAAAAGAGTCTTGTCACCAGTTGCTCGAGTTCACAGACATTCTTTTTCGGTAAGTATGCCGTTCAATCCCAGATCACCTCAGCGCGTCATGGGGCTACTCAGGTCGAAAACCGAAACTCAAGGTGACAAAAGTACTTTGGGAACTGACGCAGAGCAACAAAACTCCCTAGACACGTCTTTAAGCAAAAATAGTGACTCTTTGAGCTCTGAACGGGTCGAGCACCCACTTCAAAGTACTTTCGATGATGAGACGTCCTCGGAAGTTCAGGATGAGGATAAGGGTCGCGGTTTAAAATTGGCCAACTGGGCGCCAAGGCCCATCAAGAATGTGGGAAATATGTGGGGCGCTCATCCGGTGCACTACAAGTACAGTGAAAAAGACATGTTTTCGGATGATGACCAGTATCTAGCAAGCAGCCAAGAACAAGCGATTGCTAGCAAGAGATTCAGATCACACTTTTCTCTGCGCAACGATGAAATGTTGAGAGCAGCATACTACACCCATTTGAACAAAAACATTCCCATCTACGGCAAGTTTTATCTGGGCTCTTCAGTCATTTGTTTCAGATCTTTGATCCCGGGCACCAGGACGAAAATGATTCTACCCATAAAGGACATCGAAAATTGCTTCAAGGAGCGCGGATTCCGGTTTGGATACTTTGGGCTCGTTCTGGTAATACATGGTCATGAAGAACTATTCTTCGAGTTTAGTTTGCAAAGTTCAAGAGATGACGCCGAGTTCGTAATCCTGAAGCAGATTGATGGACTAAAATCCGAAGCAGAGAAATCAGCGGGAGAGGTGGACGGAATTTCGCAAAGATTGAAGGAGGCGGATATCTCAACGGAAAAAAAAATCACAGAGGCTGCGAAGTTGAGGATGTTCGAAGACAAGATTAATGCTGAAGGTTACGACCTTCCAATGATGATAGAAGAAAGTCCTTACTACAAAACAAGTATTACACCCAAAAAATCCTACAAATTCGGCCTTTTAACCATTGGATCCCGTGGTGATGTTCAGCCTTACATTGCCTTGGGCAAAGGTTTACTGAAAGAAGGACATCGAGTTACTATAATAACCCATGCAGAGTTTGGAGATTGGATCAAATCATATGGGTTGGACTTCAAAGAAATAGCTGGCAACCCCGCCGAGCTGATGTCTTTGATGGTACAGCATGGGTCCATGAATGTGGGGATGTTACGAGAAGCATCATCGCGATTTAGAGGTTGGATAACAAAGCTATTAGAAACTTCGTGGTCAGCATGTCAAAACCTAGATATTCTCATCGAGTCTCCTTCCGCCATGGCAGGAATTCACATAGCAGAGGCCCTCATGATTCCATATTTTAGAGCATTTACCATGCCGTGGACGCGAACTAGAGCATACCCACACGCTTTTATAGTGCCAGATCAGAAGAGGGGCGGCAATTACAATTTCTTCACTCACGTCCTCTTCGAAAATATCTTTTGGAAAGGCATAGGAGGGCAAGTTAACAAATGGAGGATAGAGACGCTGGGATTGGGAAAGACTAATTTAGATTTGATGCAACAGAATAAGGTACCCTTTTTGTACAACATTTCTCCAGCTATTTTTGCCCCATCCGTGGATTTCAGTGAATGGGTGAAAGTTACTGGATATTGGTTCTTGGATGCGAAAGATGATTTCGAGCCACCCGCTGCTTTGATCGAGTTCATTGCACGAGCCAAGACCACAGGAAAGAAATTAGTTTACATTGGATTTGGGTCCATAGTAATAAGCGATCCCAAAAAGATGACAAGAGCAGTTGTGGATGCTGTTCTTGAAGCGGATGTGTTTTGTGTCTTGAATAAAGGCTGGTCAGATAGACTGGAGGGAGAAAGCGAAGGGAAGGCGGAAGAAGAATTTCCCAGCTGTATCTATAGCTCAGGATCTGTGCCCCACGACTGGCTTTTCCCACAAGTTGATGCGGCAGTTCATCATGGTGGGTCGGGAACTACAGGTGCTACATTGCGAGCAGGTCTTCCCACTGTAATTAAACCATTTTTTGGAGATCAGTTTTTTTACGCAGGGCGCGTTGAAGACATTGGTGCTGGCATCAGTCTCAAAAAACTGAATAGCAAGACTCTCTCAAGAGCATTGAAAGAAGTCACAACGAATTCTCGAATTGTGAAAAAAGCGCAGCAAATCAAAAGGGAAATCTCGAAAGAAAATGGAGTTCATGTGGCGATAAGCTGTATTTATTCCGAACTGGAATATGCGAGAAGTTTGGTAATGGCCAAAAACAAAGATAGAAAGAGCAAAAACATAGCGTCACCCGAGGAGAATACCTGGTTTCTAGTTTGATCTTCAATCACAATTGCAGTGAATAGATTTTTAATCTCGTAAATTTATACAGTTCTATTTTATTTGTTGAATATTCATGATCCTTCCTTTAATGAGGTCTCCCGTGAGAAACTCTCCATGCACATCTACCAGTTGGTAACTTCTTCCGCTTCTCCAAACAAAGAATTTTTTACAATTTCGCCATCCCATTCGTTTTGCCAAAGACGCGGAGGAGAACTGGTTATCTCCTTAGCATTTTTCTTTAAAAACTCGATGATATACTCATTGATGAGCTTAAATTCAAGAAGGAAGGCATCGTGACCTTCCAAAGAGTCGATCTTTTTGAGTTCTGAGTTTGGGATCTTGGAGGCAAGGTATTCCTGTTCGGAGTACGTAAAAAGGCCATCGGATTTGATGCCAATAATGAGAGAAGGTTGCTGAATAGATTCAAGCACCTCATCAAGATCTTCGTCATATTCGTCGCGGTCTCTAGCGAGATCGTGGGTATCTAACTTTCTTGTGATGGAAATATAACAGTTTGCGTCAAATCTTTCGATGAACTTATTGCCCTGATACCGAAGATAACTTTGTGCAGAGAAATAAGTTTGGGCAGGCTTGATAGCCTTACCGGTTTTCGAGGTCACCGACGATGTCGATGTGGAAGAAGAAACCGACTTTAGAGATGTCGTGGAGGAGGTATCACTGGACACACTATCTTTGCGATCATGAGTTATCGACTGGCGATGGCCATCATTATGTATGGCCAAATTGTGTTCTTGTAAATTAGAGGGTTTGTTTTTATTCTGTTTTCGTTTGGATTTCTGTTCTTGGGCTACAGATGGCGAGCGTCTGGAAAACTTGTTTTCAAAACTGTTTCTGGACCGGTAGGTTAAAAGCGCAGACATCCGGGCGGCAGAAAGACCCACAACGGGTTGATTATCCAGAGAGTAATAGCCGTCCAGGTAGTTGGGGTCGGAGTAGATGGATTGTCTTTGTGCCTCTGACCATGAGATGCACCAGGCAGAGTGTCTTGCGCTGGTGGCCAAGGCTACCATATTCTTTACGTACTTTGATCCAAAAGTAGCGGCCCATTCCAATGCCAGCATTCCGCCCATGGACCCTCCAATGACACAAGCAACGGAACTGATTCCCAGCGAGTCAAGTACTATTTTGTGGGCCCTAACGTCATCGCGTACCGTGCATAGCGGGAACTCCGGCCCATAAACTTCACCCGAATCCGGGTTGACGTTCAGTGGCGAGAATGACCCGTATGGAGATCCCATCGAGTTCAGACACACCACGAGAAACCTCGAAGTGTCAAATGCCACGTCTGGACCCAATAACGGGCCCCACCAGTCGGCAACGTCGGACGAGCCTGTCAGAGCATGGCATACGACCAGCACGTTGTCGCCCCGCTCGTTAAGTTCTCCCCAAGTCTTATATGCGATCGGAAAGTTGTGCAGCGTCAGACCGGACTCCAGTTCAAGTTCCGGAACCTCCACAATCTCCTGGTCCTTAACCAGCTTGATAAACGGGTTTGTCGTTTCCAGCGATGCCAAGTCCACGCTTTTCAGGCTGGACTTTCTCGAGTGGCTCCTTACCATTGTTATATTCTATGCAAAAACACGCTGTTTTTCTTCTATGTGATGAATGCTTCTCTCGCACCAACTGTCACTATGCTGATGCTGAAGCACTAATTTCAATCTGTGCTCTGTAAACAATCGCTTAGTCTTCAAACAAAGCGTTTCTTTAAAGATGTCTCGCTTGATAACGTTCGGATACTAAACGAATATCAATCTTGAGTCGTGGTCGACACTTCATAACTGCTGTCTTATATGTTCTCAACTTTGCATTACTAAAATCCACCACCGCTCTAGTTTAAGCCCACAACTGTGGCTGCCACCACTCCTATAGCTTTTTTCCAGCTCCTGATCCATTTATCGACACGGTCATATGGAACGGCGGATCACATGACTTCGAGATATAATTGCAGGTCACGTGGTATCTCGTTTGGGACCAGCGGATTAACGACTAACGGTTGAAGCTGCCGTTTCAGCGGACGGTTCAGCGGCGTCGGCTTGGTGATAGTGCGGCGCGGGTTCCTGGTGACCATCGGGCGTGTCTTCCTCTTTGCGCAGCAGCTTGTTGAGCTGAGAATCGGTCTGAGAGATCAGGTCGTCGAAAGTGCCGGTCTCGGCCACACAGCCGCTTCTGTCAAGAACAATGACTCTGGAACTGTGCTGGATGGTGCTCACGCGGTGTGCGATAGAGATGGTGGTCTTACCGCTGGCGCTTCGCGCGTACAGCGTGCGGGCCACGACTTCTTCGCTGCGCGAGTCCAAGGCGCTAGTAGCTTCGTCCAAGATCAGCAGCTCTGGTTCTAGCAGAAAAGCGCGTGCCAAGGCGATCCGCTGTTTCTGGCCTCCTGATAGCTGGGTGCCTCTGGGACCAACGAGCGTTTGGAGTCCGTCTGGGAAATTGGCCAAGAAGGCAGAGCAATTGGCCCGCCCAATGGCTTGCGAGACACGCTGCTCGTTTTCAGCTATTTCGGGCGGCACCGTGTAAACAATATTTTCCAGGATAGTGCCGTTGAACAGCAATGGTTCTTGCTGCACTATGCCCAGTAAGCGTCTGTATTTGCGTAAATTGAAGGTCCGTATGTCTTGTCCACCTACCGTGACAGCGCCATTGTCCACGTCATAGAAACGAAGCAGCAGCGACGCTACCGTAGATTTGCCGCCACCCGAGGGTCCAACGATACAAACATGTTCGCCAGCGTTGATTCGCAGGTTCAGATCCTGGAAAATCTTGTGTTGATGACGACTGGGGTACGCAAACCTCACGTTTCGGAATTCGACAGCCTTTCCGGCTAGTGAACCTGGGTCTATACCACGAGTTGGATGGATCGCGGGTCTACGGTCATTCAGCTCAAATACTCTTGCCGCTGCCCCTGCACCTTTCATCAGTTCCGAGTAAAAAGATGACATTCCAAACAGAGAGCTTCCGGTGTACACAGCATAGATCATGAAGCTAGACAAATCACCAACTGTGATAGCCCCAGTGCGAATCATCGACGTGCCGGTAAGCAGCAATGCCAACACCGCAACGTTCCCAACTAAGCCCGTAAGACCAAAAAATCCACCTGAAGTGATTGCTTCCTTAAGACCCACTTGGTATACTTGTCGTACTTCTTTAGCATACTGACGGATAGCCTGCTTCTCGCCACCATAAGCCTGGATGGTCCGAGTTGCCGAAAGTTGCTCTTCTGCGGCTTTGGTTAAACCTCCCACAGACGCTTGTAAAGTTCGAGATAGATTTCGTATTCTTTTCCCGTAGATCAAAGCCATGGCGGCTAACGGAGGTGCCAAGAGCATCATGACGCAGGTCATCTTCAGAGAAATGTAACTCATCATACCAAAACCAACGAAACCTTGAATTAAAGATCGTGTGCCGTCGGACATGTTCTGCGTCAGTGATTTAGAGACAATGCTGGCGTCCGAAGAGAGTCTAGAAATTAGGTCTCCCACTCTATTCTTGTCAAGGAAAGCGGCGTCTTGTTGCAGCGAAGCCTTGAGCGTTCTTGTCCTCAAACGAGCAACTAATTTTTCACCAGTGACCTTCAAGATCACAATCCGACCTGTGTTGGCCGCGGCCCCTACAACAAATACCAGGAACAGTGTGCCGTAGAATTGAGGCATTGTTAGACCGAAAAAGTTTTTCTTCATCAGCTCATCTGCATTCGTATCATCCACACCGTTTGAATCAGGTTTGTCTTCTTTTGCTGCGTCCATGAGCTTTCCGATCACACTGGGAACCAACATACTCACAGAGCTTGTTATAATGATCAGAGCTAGCGCGAAAAACATAGATCTCGATTCTGGCCTAGCCAATTGAAATAGCCGTTTAATGTCTTTCCAGCCTGAAGAATTCTGTTCTCCTTGAGTCAGAGTTTGCTTCGATTTTGGCACATCGCTATGTTGCCATCTTATTTGTTTTAACATCTTCAGGCTATTCACTTGATCTGTAATTCTTGTCCTCGTGAGGCCTCGTGAAGTCGTACTAACCATTCTTACACTTGAAGTTACAGCTGAGCGGCTGATTCTTGGCCCGAACATCCCACATTTGGCCGCATTGTGCAAGCTATTAATGCCTAAAGTCCACTGCCGCATCTGGTCGTTTCCATGAATTTAGAGCGGATGTCTAAGTTGATGTAATTCTGACTTTCCCAATGTTGGACTTATAATCCTGATTAGACGACGGAAACTTGGAGGAATTGCCTGTTTTATATGTCCCAATCTCCAACCTTTTGATGTTGGATCTTAAAGGTGCCAAACTATACCCACCAAATTGATAGTTTCTTAGATATTTAGCTATACGCGATCACTATATACGTGACGTAAAGTTTACGCTATAAATCGACATCCATGGAGCGTCCCGCAACAACAGGTTCGTTCCTACCACTAAAATGTTCTATTAATTAGTTAGCCAGGAATAGAACAGGTAAAGTGATATACCTCGCATTGAAGTAAGCAAGATATGAGTATCAAGCACTTTTAAAAAAGCGAGAAATCATCTTTTCTCGTCTAGCTGAAAAATGTACTGCCAGGTATAAATTTAGATGAAGGCGTCGGGGATGTTCGGACATTCATTACATAGCTTTCAGTGGATTAAAGCCTGTTTTTTGAAAGAGACAACCGGAAAAACATATCGTTACAAGTAAATTGCGGCTTGATATTGATTTGAGGTTGATACCGTTGCACTGGAAACTCTGATTGATTTATATCGTTTTATCAATAGGATCGATATTTGTATGCGTATGGATATGTTGCACAGGCTGTCGTTGTCATGAACGACAAATTCAAAAAAAATGAGTTTATTTTTGCCCTTCTTTGATTTCATGCCTGCGGATTCCTTTGAACTTGCTTACCCCTGCATATTCCATTTTTACAAACGTTCACGTACTCTTATTTTCAAGAACTTAATTTACAATAAGTATGATAAAACGTCACTCTCCGAGGTAAATATCATTTATTGTGGAGTGGCCGACTATATTCTAAACGTACAGAAATAAAGAAAGAGAGGAGAGTAGTGCAGGGCTCTATTATCGAATCAATCATCGACAAGTTCATGGACCAGAGTACTTACTATTGGATGAAATCCAAAATGGTAAGAAATGGCTCCTTGTTGTTATCACTTTATACTATTATGTCGACACCCAAATGACAGTTTTAGTCGAGATACGCAGTATTACGATTTGTAAAGCTGTCAAATTGGCGAGCAACTAGAAATTAAATACTGTATAACCATACCATCAATTTGAGAGCTGACAAGGGTCGAAATGCAGCTTCAATTAATCGGCGTATATAATATCAAAACAGTGTGTTCCCACTGAAAATGATATCAGCCACTTTGAGAAAATGGAATACAATTAATGAGTTATTATGTAGTTTCGAGGGTGATGGGTTCACTTGAGTGACTCATGGGGACGGTGATCAGAATTCAAGCTGGTGGAGGGAGTGTTGGGAGAGGGGGGGTTCTCAAACTTGGCGTTTGATGAGACCGATGGGGTGAACTATTAAGGCTTATCAATATTGTTACACAGCTATTCGGCGTCTCGCACAAGCTTGCGTTGAGCTCTATACAAGGGCGTCAAATAAATAGAAAAAAAACCTGCATATTTAATCCCTCGAGGCAGCTTCATTGCTGATACGGATTAGCGCTGTACGGGTTGGGATTATTGGCGGTGGCTGGCATGAACTGGGAAAACCCACCAGTCATCGCGGTGCGAGGCTTTTGCTTCACAGGGTTTACAGGAGGAGGATGCTGAACAGCAGGGCGCGAATTTTTCATGTTGGGTGGCGGCACAGAACCATACGCGGGACCTCTTTGATACATGATATGGGCTCCAGGTGGAGCGGGACCAGAGTTGGATGGGCCTGGACGGTTGTAAGCATTCGCCATACCCCCCGGTTGCACAGGTGAATACACTCTTGGACCGTAACCCATTTGTTGCGGCATTGGCACTTGCTGGGGAATTGGCATCTGCTGGGACATTGGCACTTGTTGCGGCATTGGCATCTGCTGGGACATTGGCACTTGTTGCGGCATTGGCATCTGGCGAGATACTGGAGGCTGCTGAGGCATGCCCATTGGCGTTCCGCGAGGCACTGGGCGACGATTTTGCCCCGTACTGGCGGGAGCAGATGAACCAGATTGCTTACTCCGCAGCGGCGATCCACTGTCCTCGTTGGCACCGGCAGCATTCAAATTAGCATAGACAGGAGAGTGCTTCATGTTCATCAGCCTCTCAGCCGAACCACCGTTAGGACCATTGACGTTCAATTGATTCTGGTGATAAAATTTTTGAGACGTAGGTGTCACCACCTTGTTTCCTGATCTTTGTTTTGGTAGCATCTGGGACTGCTCAATTCCAGCGGTTTGTCCCACGCGGCTGTGCGAATCAAAGTTGGCCGGGCCTCTAGCAGTTTCTACTCTAGCGCCAGTGAATGATTGTTGACTTAAATTGTCGCTTCCGTACTGGAATTTACTTTCATTGTTTGTGTAATGACTTTCGTCATCCAACATTTGATTTTGCTCCAAGTAATCAGGATCGAAGACGTTGTCAAGAGAGCTCGAACCATTTCCCAAATTCTCAAAATTGAAGTCGTCTGCTATTTCTTTCTGCGAAGAATCAACACCACTGGGACCTTTGTTCTCCAGGCCCATTTGAGAAATCTGTTGTGACAAGCTGTAAAAATCCTCTAAAACGTCATCTTTGACAGAACCTGTCTCATGTGAATCTCTAGTGTCTGAATGAAAGCTGTTGGTGTTGCTCCTTCCTCCGACTTCCCCTGGAACGTGCAAGGCTCGAGAAAAATCTGTTTGGTCTGTACTGTTTGAGTCTCTCAGATTTGAAATATCCAGATTCCTGACTTTCGGAGAACCCATATAATCTTCATAGGCTCCTACAGAATTGCGATATTCCTTGTCAATATTCAGGTGGGGCAGCTCGTGTTCTGAGGTTCCAAATGGTACTTGTGAGTATTTGTCATATATTGTTGAAAGCTCGGATTTTCTTGACGCAGATGCATCTCCTGCACTCGGTTTTGCCGTCCTTTCTAAACCGTCAAAATTGGAATGCTGAATTTCGATGATAGGCTTAGCTGTTTTAGTTTCCCCCAATTCCGCTGGGCTTGCAATAAAGCCCGTAGGCTCATTGTCCGCAACCCGGTAAGAATAACTCGAATCTATTTTCTCCGATGCCAAACTCTCCTCGGCGTGAGAAACGCCATGTAGCAAATTAGTACCTCGCGAATTGGAGGAGGCGCTTCTCAGGCCAGCTTTGGAGGGCTTCGTTTCTGAAGGAAATCTTGATACGGACGCCAACAACGGTGACGTTTGTAAAGGAGTACTATCAAATAATTCATTAGAACCAATGGCAGGCGATGCAAGGGCACCATCCAAACCTTCGCTAGAGCCACAACCAGTGTAGCCAGAATTGACCTTCTTCGAAAGAATACTTTTGATACGATCTCGCCACTCTATGACCGACCAAGTCATGTTAGAGGAAGAAGCGGCTAAAGGCATAACATCTTCCTTTTGCAGAAAATGAACATGTGGCAAAGTTGGTAGAGCGAACAGCAAAGAGTTCAAATCATGTCTGTCTGCAATCAATCTCTTCGGCCTCCCGTAAAGCTGAAAGGCGTTCATTGTCGGTATCAAGAAACGAATAATAGTATCGTACCCAGGCACAGCATGATGCTTCTCGGGCATGATAAAGATGTCAGTAGGCTTAGGAGTGTCTTTTTTTCCGAAGGAAATTTGACCTTCGAGCTTGATCATGGTGGAAGTATCGATGAGCACCGGCGAGGAAGGATATAATGCATATACGGCAGATGCATCACTAACGGTTGTCATAGCCTGCACCTTCTTAGTCTTTTTTTCGTTCTCAAAGAAGTTAATCTCACCACATATACGCTTGTTCTTGCTCTTTTTAGTTGGCTGAGAAATGACGGCGTAACACCGTTTCCAAGGCATCCCGGCACCGAATCTAACGCTTACCCAATCCTCATAATCAAACTTTGTCTCCGCAAGGATAACTCTGATGTCTCCGAGTTTGGCACCCTTTGTAGATAGGAAAGCCCCTGTGTAAGCCTCTTGAAGAGCAGTAAACTCGAAAGCACTTAGCCTAAATGAAGCGTGCCAATTAGCGAAGGCTTCTTTATCGCTAAATTGAAGAAAATATCTATTCTTCAGCGTAGTAGACACTACTACTGTATTTTGGAGCTGCTTTTTGCCATCTGCAATAACGGCCTCTTTAGGATCCAGAGGACGGAAAGAAGCGTCCGTAAAATTGATATAAGTGGGCTTTGAAGTGGCCTTCATGAGTTCATCGGGTTTGTCGCCATTTTCGGCCAAGACGCGAGCATCCCATAGGGCCAGTTGGGTTCCTATAAGAACACCATACACTTCTTTCCAAGTACGTGCAGCTGGGGAACCATCGCTGTTAAGGTCCTTGAGAACCAGGAAAACGCCTTCGTGGTATCGTCTGTGTGCCTGGGCCGACAGAAGCGTTACGATGGGCACCAGCTCTGGCGGGATCGCCGCAGTTGATATCTCTTCGAGTGGCGGCGCCTTTCGGCGCGGTGAGCTGTCACTGGATGAAAATATCCGCGAAAAGCTCGACGAGCGTGAGCGGGAGTTCTTATCGTCGCCATTTTGAAATGTCTTGGGTGGTGCCAGAAGACCCTTCGTGGGGGAGAGCTGTCCTAGTTTCATGGTTGTAATATGTGTGTACTGTAGCGCTTCTAGATGTAGTGTGTTATCAATGGATTAAACTGTTGTTTTGTTCACTGTTGCGCGCTTCGGGGCTGATAAAAGGGCAAGTTTGGACGGGAAGAGAAATTCAAAATCACTCGCAAACCTGTTTGTTTCAATAGTTAACACAATCCAACTCTGCTGATGCTTGTTCAGACCTATCAGCTAAAAATTAGACACACAACCACAGTTTTGGTTCGACTCCAAACTTTCTAAGTTTTCGACCTCACAGCTTCTATTTCGGCTCAAACAAAAGATTTGAGAATTTTTTCAGAAGCTTTGCACCCTGCTTATGACAATAACAATCAGACAGGTCTTTAACAATGTCAAAAAATGCTTCTCAAGCCGTTGAACCTGGGATTTTCAGTTAATCATAACCTAAATAATTTGAGTAGGCTTTTTTTTAATTACCAGGAGGTGCAAATCCACGAATTACCTAAGCTGTCAAATATACTTTGAGTATAGCGATAAGCCACTGGATAAGCCATAAACCGAAGAGAACTAATGAAATAGTAAGCTCGAGCATTGTAGCAGAGCGGAACTGATTCAACACACCTTTCAGCATTTCCTGGGTATCTAGCGCAATTTTGTGTGTCAAATTCGAAATTTCTAGCGCAGTAGAGGATGTGGTGTTCGACTGCCGCTGAGAACTTGGGTCACTTTGATTCAGCGCCCAGTCCTGCAAGGCATTGGCATCTATTAGCGGGATGGGGAACTGTAGATTTTCGTGGATCCAGGTAAGCGCTTTTTGGATTTTATAGAGCTTGTTCTCTATGGTGCAGCGCACTACGCTCGTCATAGGTTTGTACAGTAAAGTGCCGTTAAAGAAATCCGCCAGAACCGTGTCAATGTCATGAATGGCAGTATTAAGAGTATTGTTAAGTGAGACGGTAGTGTCCTGCGTCCAGCCGAAAACCTCGCTGTTCAGTTGGTTTTTGGTAGAGTTGATGTAACTGTTTGTTGATGCAGTCCAGCGCACCATGTCTCCGTTTAAGCTTGAACTGGCACTGCTCAAGGCTGCATTTGAAAAGTTTTGGGCGTCTTTGCCAGTCATAGCTCGTGCGGCGGCTGCCAGCAGTATAAACTGGCATATGCACATCACGATTCCGGCCAATGCAATTCCGAGAACGGTGAGTGCCCTAGGTGACAAAGCGTACGCCACACACCACCGTATTTTGCGTCGAGTGCGCATGCTGGTGCTAAGACGTTGAGCGAGCCATTCACCAAAAGCTGTAGGCCATTTTGCGAAGACACGCTGGTAATTCTCAATTACATCAGATCCGTAGTCCGGGCCATGTGAAGGCAGCTTTTCTCCTACCATGACTTGCAGGTTTCGCAGCCTAGTCCATTGTTTGTATTCAGACCACACAGACGGACTCATAGCTATTATTGCGCCAATAGCTAGTAATGTCACTAAAACGATTACTAGCACATTTATAGTCTTTGAGACGCCTGCATAATACTTTAAAAGATCAGGTTTACTCGAGGCACAAATACCAGAAGTCACATTGCTGGAGTTTGCGGCTGGCATATACATTGTTTGATTGCTAGTCATTAAACGAGACACATTCACAGCCGTTACCTTAGAACGTACTAACTCGAAAGGCTTCGAAATTTCAGAGTGAGTCTTGTTCATTACCGTATCAAAATTAGGGGTCTTATCGGCTAGCTCTGAAAGTTTGGCATCGATTGACGATGGAATATGTAGATCTCGCAGCTTCGCAATACTCAAATTTACAGATTTGACTGAAGAGTCAACGTCATCGGCGCTCCCACCTTTAAAGAAATTCTCCACGCTACTAGCCGCCTTCAACATTTTATCTATAACTTGAGATAAGTCGTCAAGTCCTGAATCAACGTCATTGCCCACTGCAGTGACAGTTTCATTAACGGCGCCTAGTAGTTTTTTTGTAGTATTTGTTGCAACATCCACTGCTCCATCTACGGCACTTGTCGCCAGGCATATGTATGTGCCGAAATAAAAGTCAAATAAGAATAAAGCAATCTGTTCACCTGCGCCTATCAACAGAGATACCGTTTTCAAACTGGCTTTCACTGATTCTTGTATGGATTTTTCAATTAAATAATTGCCGAACTGACACATATATGCAGGTGCCGAGTTCATGAATTCGGAGTAGAAATAATCAATAGAGTCACAACTACTCAAAGCATAGTCTCTAGAAGTTGCAATCGCATTTTTTAGTGACAATGAGAACAGCACAATTTTAACCATTGTCAATATTAGCAGTATGGTATATTGATTTAACCATACCTGAGAAATTCTATCTCGCAGTTGCAAATATGGTTTCAATGACATGACAATGCAAGTGATATACTTCGCTACAAAAGCATACGAAGTCCTTGCTGGTGGGGAAAGAGTTCATTTTTTTATACAAGTCTTCGAGTCAAGCACTTTTCTGAAACATGTCTCAAACAAAAACTGGGAATTGTTTGAATTGACAAGGGAGAAAAAAGGATGCGAAATGGTTCCAAGTATGTTACAGATATGTTATTACGTATGCTACTTTACATGATACCCCAAGCATCTTCAGCACCGTGGCAGAACTTGGAACAAGCAACAGATGCGGAGAGGGGGTAGTTGGAGAGACCAATTTTCTCGTCGACAAACTCGTCTGCGAAATTATCTTTACCTCTGGCCATGGCACCGACAAAAATACATATACTTTCGTCGTCAGCCAGCTTTTCGATGTGATCTTGTGCACGCACCACTGGCGCGTCAAAAGATAAAGTTACTTTACGACATTTGGTAGGGAGATGGTCAGTAATTGGATTCTTGATAACTCTTAGAAGTTTTTCTTCCGAGTTAACAGATCTGATGGAAAGCTTATGTAAAAGCTGGACCATCAAACCAGAGAATCTTTTGAAAGTTCTTGGAATCCGCACCGTAGGGTTCACTTCAACCAAGACCCCGCGACTAGTTTGTATGTATACTTGCAATTTACCCGCTTTGTTGATAGGGGAGTCCAACAGCGTTAGCAGACACTGGTGTGTGATATCTGGTCTGGCTTCGCTGATGTCTCTGCCCATTTTCTTCAAGAGACTTTGATGGTCGTCACAATTCAGTAGGACATACTTGTCACCACCAGGCCCTGACGAGGAAATCTTATGTGTCTCCAGCGACGCCATCGAGAGTACCACGATCATTCTCTGTGTTACTTTGTCCTTTGATGTCAGAACAGCTGGTGCCTGAGGAACCAGCGATACAGGCAGCGCTTTCTTCTCTCCTGATCTTAAAGCATCCCTAACCTTAGAGTCTTCAACCATAACGAATGAAAGCTAAGCAATGCACTCAATAATAACGCCAATGAGGGGAAGTGCTCTGTCAGTTCAATTCTTTTTGAAGCTCATCGCTGGAAAATTTTTGATTTTTATTCAATTTTTTTAAATCGAACCAACCGCCTTTGAGTTCCTAGTGTGTGATGATCCGTCAGAATTTAATATAATAGGTTAAGAAGCTCTGCTTCACCAAACATGTGAACAATGGTCATGACTCAAGCCGGAGGCATTCTTGCCTACTGTATGTAGCCTAAGAAATGTTTTCTTGACATTGTGAAAATTATTGGTTGGCGACACACGAACACTCAGGGAGTGATCATGCGCCTGATGTGTGTACTAGTGTCAAAATATCAAAAACAAACGCAAGATAATTGTGCTCTTGACTGACAGTTGTATACAGCTGAAATCCTTTCTTTAGCTAAAAAATGAGCAGGGGTTTTAACGTCACAATATTTTTAAACTACGACTAATTGACCAAAATTCTT
Source organism: Lachancea nothofagi CBS 11611 (assembly GCA_900074755.1). Lineage (NCBI taxonomy): Eukaryota > Fungi > Ascomycota > Saccharomycetes > Saccharomycetales > Saccharomycetaceae > Lachancea > Lachancea nothofagi. Next base: position 157,095 of record LT598453.1, on the reverse strand, counting down.
AGAACCATGCACTTGCTGATAATGAAATGGCTGAACATACTCACGGGATCGGATCAATGCTAAAGGAGGAGTCTTAACTGGCGTGCGTTTAAGAGTGTAAATCGCTATCAACGACGTAAATAGTGCAATTATTGGCGACTCGCTTGCATCGCCAAAAACAATGACACAAAGTGTAATCAACACATTACAGATGAAACCCTCAACATGGACGATTGGATTGACGATGATGACGATGATGACTTTTTAGAGTCTCTTTCCAACAAACCACCTAGAAGTGCCAACGTTTCTCATGCTACCCAGGATTGCTGCGAGATTGCTAAACCGCAAGAACGAGATGCAGAATCTCAACTGCTTAAAGCCCAAGGCGAAGCGAGCATGCTTCGAGACCGGCTCAAGCTGTTCGAAGCGGAAAAGGAGCAGGACCGAAAATCACAATTGCAAAAAAATGCAGATAAGAGCACACAACATCAACAAGAAATTGACGCTTTAAGAGCGGAGCTGCAAAGACTTGAAGATGAGAAGAAATTTCTCACGCTTACTGGCAAGTCTCGCTTGAAAAATGGAGGGCCTTCAACTACAACGGCTACTCCAGACACGTCAACGGCCTCTCACGATGGCAATCAAAGCAGCAACCTAGCGGTAAAGAAGAGGAAGCTTCAAGAGAGTTCTCGCCAACTAGTAAGCCTAAAGGCCAATCGGGTCATTTCAGATGAAGTTAGTCTTTTCGTCCAATCAGTGATTTCTCACCGTCTCAAAGACTCGGAGATGACCACATTGGACATTTTAAATCATATAACGTTAGCGGAGGTTCGGCCATTCAGGTTTCGAGATTTTGAAATTGCCAGCGGCGACCCAGTCGGACATGGTGTTTTCGAGCTTTTGCTGTCCCGCAAGAGATCGGGCTACAAACTGGATCAATTTATTGACTCATTACTTGAAAATTTGGCAGTACTAATAAAGGAGATCTCTGAAAGTACTAAAGAGTGCAAGACTGCAGTGCCGTTTTTAGTGGCACTCATGCACCATTCCATTACGTTCCGTCCAAGTGCGGTACATGCATCGGCGCTGAAAGATTTATTTCACTTTATGGTGGATCTGGTTCGTACCCATAGAAGCGTTTTAAAAAAACCGTTGAATGAATCACCACAGCACCTAGACGTGGAGCCCAATGTTTTCCAATATGAGTTTATTCGGGTTCTGACAGTGCTATATGCATTTGACACGCTTGAAGATAGTTTGAAGACGCTTCAATCACTGTCGCCACAATTGCAGCTTGCATTCATTGATGACACATTTTGTGAGGCGTTAGATGATCTATCACGCTATTCGTTGACAATTTCCTATCAGCCGGTTCTGAACGTCATTTACAATACGATGGAAATGCTAAATTGTCTGGCGAATATGTTTTTAGAATTACCACAATTAGCCGCAAAAGTCCCATGCAAATGGTGGGATAACATGAAATGTCGATTTTACCACGTTCTCAACAAAACGACTAGCAACAATAGCCAATGTGAAGTTGATCCAGGATCCTTGTTTATACCTGATGAAACAAATGTTTACGGCTTGATCCGAAATATGGGTGATAATTACAATGGTCAATTTATATCTCAGCTGGTGATTAGAAACGAATCTCAATCTATACCCCAGGTAATCTTAAAAGAGTTCCCTGCGACTGATGGTATTACTGAAAAATCAATCGACGTGGAGTGGTGGAGCTTGAGGCTTAAGAAGGGAATTGTGCACCTTTTTGGTAAGTTAGCTATCATCTACAAAGGGGAGCCAGTTGAAAAGAACATGATCAAAATTTTAGCCCGATTAATGGCCCAAACCCAGGAAGTTTTACTCACGGTGCTTTTGGGACAAGACTCAGAGAACATACACTTGTATTACGAATTATTTTCAGAGCTACTCAAATTGATATTCCAAGTATGGCAGGCGAAAGAATGTGACTTGGGACTAATACGAGAAGTTGAATGTGAACTTGTAGTTTGCTTATGGAGAGTTGTTTTTGGTACGACCACAGAGGAAGGTGCAAACAAAGTGGAAATGAAAGAGCACAAGACTTTGGTTGATCGCTTTGATGAATTGAGGATTCAATCAGATATGGAGCTGTTTGAGGATGCATTTGATAATGAACCAAGTGATTTTATACTACAAGAAGTGGAGTCGCAAAGTCTAGAACGATGCCGAGAGATTATGGGCATTGGAGTGGAGGATATTTTGAAAGAAATGGCTAAAAAAATGTTGGAGGGGATAACTTCAATGGAAGATGCGGATGCCTTGTATTTAGCAATGAGAGGCAGTGATGAGGAAATGACTGCCGATGTGTAGGAAGATATTATTCTAAAAAATAGAAAAGAAATGAGGACCTCGTTCGTATTTATTATAAACTTCTTGGTTTATTACGAAACGAAAGGGGGGCTAATTTCGTCCCGCAGATTAACACAAAACGGTCTTATTGATGAGTTGTATATGGCTATAAAAGTACAGAGTCATCCGACAGAAGGGGCACTATGCTTACTCTATGCGCGCACTTAGGCGGATTGAGGCTTGGCGGTGCCGGTTTGGAAGTCGTTCTTGAATCTTCTGGATAGGTGCTTCAAGTGAGCCATTCTACCGGTACCGGTGGTTCTTCTTCTCTTAGCCTTGGCACCCCAGTTGAAGGATCTCATCTTAGCGGCTGGGTAGCCACAAGAAGCGCAGGTCTTCTTTTGAATGTGGAACGAACGCTTACCGCATCTGTTACACAAGGTGTGAGACTTGTTGTGACGCTTACCGAACGAAGGAGTACCCTCTGTGATAGTGATGTTAGTAGCTGGTAATGATGATTATGATGGCGACGGCGCTGCTAAATTACCAAAAGGGAAGCGAACGGTGTAATATACAGCGACAGGATTGTCCTGGCGGGCTGCCTAGCTTGTCTCAGTGTTCTCCCATAATGTGTTTGCACAACGACTTTCACCCACCGCTATGCGCACTGTTTCCTGGCTGTTCCTGCTCTCATGGCGTTCTGGTCTGATCTGTACTTTCGCGTCCCTCGGATCGTGACTCGCAAGCCGTTCCCTCTGGTATTAGTGTTCCTTCATAGCCCAACGTGTGTGTCTCCCTACATACTACTCATTTTTGCTGATGTGTTTGACTAAACCTGTGTATATTCCGACAAACACTTGTGAATTTGCAATATCTTTTACCGAATTATTCCCATAGGCCTAGTTTCCGAGAATTTGAAAAATTCCAGCTGGTGTGTGTGAGTCGGACCAGCGTCGATCATCGTGTACGCACATAACATAGTGAGCGAGCTTTTCTAAAGAAAACTACGGGTCATCGTACCAAGTGAAGTGGTAATAAAATGCCAAAAAGTTGAATTTTTATTTTATTTCTGAAAAAAAAACCAATAAAAAAATCCGAGAAATATGTGTGGGTGTGAAATTAGCAGTCACCGATGGGAACTTGACGTGTAAAGGTACATTTGATTGCAGATTATCAACGAGCGGCAGTAAATTACGTTTGTCGCCTTAGTAAGGAAGCTTTCGGCCTGGCGGTATTGGTCAAGAATTGCAACGTTAAGCGCGTAGTGTTTGGAGCGCGAAGTGTTTTGATAAACGAATTTCGTTGAGATAAATTCCGATTGCTACCAAAGCTTCAAGTTCTGAAGGTTCTCTACGAGGCACGTGACCTTACCTAAGCATATCAAAGGCTTGGCCAGGTGGTGCTTGATCGAGCGGGTTCAACGGCACCTATGGCCAATTTCTGGAGCGAGCCCGCTGCCGTATGCTCGTTAAGAGGTCGAGATAAGCTTAGCAGAGAAAGAGTCACAGTTTCAAGCGTCCTGTTCTTAAGTCCTCCGGAGATTCGTTTAGTATTACCCTCTCATTTGATCGAGAACGTCGTCTCTGCTTATGTATAAAAACGATCATTTCTGAACGTGCCTTAGTCTGAAGGAAAAAGTCCGCAGATCCCTAGCGGTCCTTTAATTACCTTACAAATTGTTACAAAACCCTGCATGAGACCAATTTCGGACTTCGTCTTAAGAGCTGTCTCTGTCGCCATAGGCGTTGGGATGTCCAATACTTATCCGCTGAACCTTAAAACGTGCCACGATGGCGTTCATTATTGTAAGTGCGGACGAGAGCACAAAGAATCTCTGTAGAATCTGCGCGACTGGAGGATAAGTAAATATTTCGCAAGAGAGGGATAAGTTTCAAAATCTGCGACATCAAAGGATCCCGTTTCTATTGCATATCTGTAAATAGCCAACCTGTTGAACATTAGTTCAGATTTAAACCGCGTTTTGTTTTTCGTGTCAATTGCCACACGGCTAGCAAATGAAGAAAGTATCTAAGGATATCCCTGTGCGCAGCAATGGCCCAGAATTTACCCTAGATATACTTGTGCCACGAGCTTTCGCTATTCGATGTACTCATATCCACCAGTTTCAGGGTAATAGCATATTGGATTACGGTGTCTCTTGACTTGTTGTGCTGTCCCCCTTATGAGTGTTTGCGCAACACTCAACAAATCATCAAGATTCAGAGCTGTGGGATATCCTGGATCGCATGTCAATTTTGTCGCCCAATTGCCAGTCGAGCTCATGCAAGAATTGGGAAAAATCATAAGATAGCTGTAGAAGCTCATTGCGGAAACTCGTCTCTACGATGAATTTTAAAATTGCTTAATTCGGTTTGTGGATCTTGCGATTTTTTTTCTGTCTTTGAGACGCTGTATTCATTCTTGATCGGTTTACCGTCCAGCGATCTCCGATCTTGGACACTGCCTTTTGAAGCCACAGATAACGATATTTTTTGGGGACCTCCTCGCCTTTGCTCCTGGGAAGCAGAGCTGAGAAGCGGTGTCATCAACTTCGCCGCACACCATTATAGTTAAATTTTGAACAGAGTGCAAAATAGACACCACACTGGTTTCTGTCCAGAATTAAAACCTTAAGTATTGGCTTACTACTCGAATTGACGCAATAAATTCCGTCCAAGACAAAGTAAATCACTTTGTACCAACGTGTCGCCCACAATGAAAGAGTGTAAATAAATAGACCTCAATTCTCGAAATATGCCATTCGAAGTACAATTCGTGCGTGCGATCTTTATTTTTTAAGCACCACTACGGTCTATTCATGTACGCCTTTCCATTCAACCAAGATCTCGTAAACTGTCAAAAGGCTAATTGACAAGCTGTATAACACACATACATAATAAAAACTACCTGCTTCAAAATATCCTACTTGATGTCAATGGGAAACTCTGTCGGATCTTGCTTGTTCCAAGTCACGACATCGTGCGAATTCGGTTTGTCTAATGCTTGCCAAATGTCATCGCTCAGAAAAACCTTCCTGTCCTCACCCTTCTTGGGTAAAACTTTCAAGTTGTCCAAAATTCGTTTAGGCTTGGCGCTTTTTACCAGCACTACGAAACCTTGCAAGAAAGACCAGTTGAGCAAAAGTTCCGCCTTTGAAATACCGCTCTGAGTCTCAAGAGACAAAAGCTCCGGATCTTGCAGCTTGACTCCCTGTGTCAAAGGTGAATATGCCTCCGCTAAAATATCATTATCCTTTAGAAATTTGCGCAGCTCAGGCCGTGGTAGCCAAGGGTGGAGTTCTAACTGGTTTAGAACTGGTTTGATTCGCGCCGCGGCCAGAAGTTCTTGCAAATGTGGCACTCCAAAATTAGAGACCCCGATGGCCTTGATGGGAATGGCACTTGACTCCGGCTTGATAACCGCCTCTTCCAAGACCTTCCAGGAATCTAAACGTTTCCGAGAGCTTGTTTTTGGCGAGTGCAGTAAAACTAGATCAACATAACTTATGGCTTCCGCGACATCTTTTGCTATTTCTTTCAGGGCCTTTTGCGTTTCTTCCCAACCTTGTTGTTGATTGGTGAGCTTTGTGGTACACCAAACGCTTTCTCTTAGAGCACCAGTCTCATTCAAAAACCTGCGAACTCCCAGTGCAGCCTGCGCTTGGTTACGATATCCCACAGCAGTGTCAATATGCCGATATCCTTCCTTCAGCGCCTGGTAGACCAAGTCTGCGGTATCCGCTGCTGGAATCTCGTAGACCCCGAATCCGATTATCGGGATTTCTAGTCCATTGTTGAGTTTGTAGCGGGTTTCTTGATTGATCTCAGTAGTCTTGGTCATTGTGCTTGGGTTCACTTCTATTAGTTTAGGAAAAAGGGAAATTGATTTCAATCCATTTCCTTAAGTTGAGCAAGCAACAAGGGTTTTATTCTGTTCTCCAAGACATAACTATGGCTTTTTTTCCATGACTCGAGCCCACAGTAGTGGTTGTCACCTTTGTCTCAAGTCATAAGGTGCTGGACTTTGAGTCTTCGAAATCGAATTTGATGCTTTAACTCTCCAAGACTTTGTCACTTGAGTCAAAATATCCAAAACTGGTTAAACATAACTACCGTACTTTCAAAACTAAACGAAATATTTGCTTTCACTCAAACGTCCTCAGTTAAGCTGGAAGGATAATAAGTGGGGTCATTCAAGTACTTAGGATCTTCAACAGGTCTTTCGCCCTGTGGCGTAATCCGGAAAGCATGTCTCAAGATTGGTTCTTCCCAATCAATCACTGCCGAATGGTTAACCCTGCGGTTGTCCCAGATAACCACAGAGCCTGGTCCCCAGTTTGCTCTCAGTTGTAGATCTTGGGCGTCGTTTGTCAGCCTGTAGAGAAACTGTAGTAAGTTATCGGACTCAGGCCTCTTCAACTCAACAATGCGACGAGAAAAGGAAGAATTGACATATAGAGTCTTCTTTTTCAAAACTGGGTGGTATCTCACCAAAGGATGAATGTGTGTGACCGGCGCACGTCTTTGTATACCGCCTTGACCCTGAGAATTGGCAGCCTGCTCTTTCGAACTGTGAACAACATGTAAGGTACTCAGGAAATCTTGAAAAGCAGGGGACAATCTTTCGAAAGCAGTTACCGAGTCGCTGAACAGGGTGTCTCCGCCGGCTTCAGGGCCATCCAGCACAGAAAAGAATGTGTAAGATGGAGGTTGTAGCTCGTAAGACACATCTGTGTGGAATGCAATGGACGAAGTGTTGTCATGGAAAACACGGTTGAACTCTTTGCGGTCTGGTCTGCGGAATGTGATATGCAATTCTGGGTGGCCCTTGGGAGCTCCAGATGTCTGGTGGACGTGCAGCTTCCCGAAATGCTTGCCGTAGTCAACAGCGTACTGAGGACCGTGCTGGGCGAAATCCTGGTTGCGGAAAATGACAACCCCGCGCTGGGCGACCAGAAGGGCGAGCTCGTCCTTACCGGCGTTTGAAAGGCTGCTGAGCTGGATTCCGTCGATCTGCGTGCCCAGTCTAGGAGTGATCTTCTTCACAGACGCCTCGGCTGGCGAGAAGTCTGGGAGCAAGTTTGGGAACGCCGGGTCGGCTCGCAACGCAGGGTCCTCGTACTTGTGGAAAACCAAAGGATCGAGCTTGTGCTTGGGATCCCACTCGGGCAAAAAAGGCGTGAATTTCGCCTCTTCCCGGACCTTGGAGTTGAGCCTCAGCGTGCCGTCCTTGCTGACCTCGTCCTGGCCGTGGAAGAAATGTGTGTCGAAATTACCGTACGAGGCCGTGGCGGTATCTTTCGCAAGTGGCTGTGCGACGGGCATGGCTGGAGGGGAAGTAAAAGAAGGTTTTGTTGTTGTTGTTGTTTCGCTTGCTAGTTCAAAAATACTCGTCCTGCGCTAGGAAGACGGGGTACTGATCAAGCTGGCTGTTGTTTGAAAAGAGAACTGTTCCACCATACTCGAGCTCATCCTCACTGGCTGTTTGTGGTCGCCTTAAATATCTGTCTTGCCCCTACTGAAAGCTTCCGGTCCCCGACCACAATTTGTCAGACTGTTGTCACAATCCATAATGTCTTGACGACACACACCACCCGAAAGACATTGTGTCGTGTCTTATCTGCCACCATTTCACCAGTAACAAGAAAGCGTCATTGTCTCTTTTCAAGCCATCTCCGGTGATTGGCTCGATCCACGCCAACTAGCGATGGTTTTTTGGATATTTCAATGGCTTTCTTGTCAAAGTCATAATGTCTCTTCAATGACTAAAGTCACTTAAGGACAAAGTGACAAGACGAACGTCAGCGAGGTTGTTCGAAAATACCAAGGCGCCAAGAAGCCACACGGCAGGTAATTTGTGGAATGGGACCTGTCAAAACTTCTCTGGAATGGTATATTAATGAATGAATTCGCGCTCTGCAAATTGATGGGCTTCCTCTTCTTTTGTAGAAGAAGAAACTAATAGTGAACTCACAAGGAATATTACCACGCGATGACTAGCAGGAATTTCCAGACCGATCTGGTTGTCGAGACCAGTTCAGTAGACAGCCGGTTCGAGGATCTGGCAGAGAACAAAGACTTCGGTATTGTAAATCAGACCGATATTGAGGTCTCGTCCGCGGAAAGCGCTAGCGAAAAGCGCAACCCGTTTCTGGACCCACAGATCGAGAAGCACTACCGCGGCGTGTACGAAAAGTGCGGGTACGAGTGTGCCGGCGTCTTCGATCCAGATCTCACTTGGTCGCAGGCCGAGGAAAAACGGCTGTTGCGAAAACTAGACTTGCGGGTGGCCCTTTCGGCATGCCTCATGTTTGCCGCACTGCAGATCGATCGCGGCAATCTTCAGCAAGCTGTTGCAGACAACATGCTGGACGACCTGAATTTGTCGACGAACGACTACAACACAGGACAGCAGATATTCTACGCGGCATTCACCATCGCGGAAGTGCCCTCGCAGTTGCTGTCCAAGAAAATTGGGCCCGATCTGTTTGTGCCCATCCAGATGGTCAGTTGGAGCATTGTTGCAATGGCGCAGGCCGCCATGAGTGGCAAAGCCGGATTCTTCGCCACTCGCGCTTTTTTGGGGCTCTTAGAGGGCGGTTTCATCGCAGATTTGGTGCTGTGGCTCAGTTATTTTTACACTTCTCGTGAACTTACAATTAGGCTGTCGTGGTTTTGGACTTGTCAATCGTTGGTGCAGATCGTCACCGCGCTGCTTGCATTTGCCATTCTGAGAATGCGCGGAGTTGGGGGCCTCACAGGGTGGCAGTGGCTCTTGCTCTTGGAAGGTATAATCACGTTTCTCATCTCGGTAGCCGCATTTTATCTAATGGTCCCCTCAGCGGTCCAAACGAAGAATTGGCTTCATCCGAAAGGCTGGTTCTCCCCGCGCGAAGAGAAAATTGTTGTCAACAGAATATTAAGAGACGATCCTTCCAAGGGAGACATGAACAATCGCCAGGCACTCACTCCTAGGAAACTGTGGGCTGCAATCGCAGATTATGACATGTGGCCCATATATGCCATTGGTATTATCGCCTACATCCCAGTCGGAACATTGACACCCTATTTGACTTTGAACTTGAAGCAGCTCGGATTTTCTACTTTGAATGTACAGCTACTGTCGATACCTTATAATATCTTGCACATCATACTTTTACTAGGTATCACTTGGGCCTCCGAAAGATTCCAGGAAAGGTCTTTGGTGTGTTTGCTGGCGCCGGTTTATTCTACTTTCTTCCTAGGACTCATTAGGTGGTGGTCAGGTTCCATGAAACAGGCATGGCCCACGTATGTCCTGACCACCTTATTCCTGGGCCAACCGTACATCCACGCCATTTGTGTGTCGTGGGTATCTAAAAACTCAAACTCCATCAAGAGCAGGAGTGTTTCTTCAGCCATGTACAACATGTTTGTGCAAATTGGAACAATCATTGCAAACCAAATTTATAGAGCTGACGATAAACCATTGTACCATAGAGGCAACATGCAGCTCTTCTTTGTTTCTCTATCCTTGATACCTCTACTGATATTTACACGCGCGTACTATGCTTATCGTAACAAGCAGAAGAAAAATGCATGGAATGCGCTCAACGAGGAAGAGAGAAGAGACTACCCTTTAACCACAACCGATGCTGGCAATCGTAGGCTAGATTTCTTGTTCGCCTACTAGTAATAAATATATACATGACTATACTCGTTGATAGACGAAAGTCGCTAAGCAGCGTAATTTATGAGAACTATTATCGTTATTGAACTACTCCCAAAAAATTCTTGCTCGTATCAATAAAGGGTATTTCATCAAGTCATAAACAGATTTATTCTTTAAATTTCATCGTTACGTGTAACGAGAAACGCGTAAATTATTTTAATCTTTTATTATTTTAATTAATGTGATACTTTTCGCGTTTACGCGTCATGCCCTCGCTCACGAGAAAGCTAAGACGGATGAAAATGGCTTCTTTTACAATTAAATCTTGCTAAGCTTGATGCTTCTCGTACGTTCGCAATCCTATACAAGAACAATCTCGACGTTTTTGTTCAAGCAATAGCCACTTTCTACAACTCAATATGTCTGGGCAATATCCTCCTTCATCACCAATTGCAGCCTGTGATGCAGGCCATGACGACCCATTTTATCAACCTAACGGAAAACATTCGCTTTCCACTCTCAAGTTCTTCAAGAAAAAGCCAGCAACCAACAATGCGCTTGATTACCCAACTCCAAATCCATCGTCGACTCTCGACAGATCATCGCCAATCAAAACACGCGTGCACCTCCACAGCTCTCAAACCCCCTCCGAATGCGAGCTTGAACAGGAACTACGCCACGAACTAAAATCCCATCACAACCTGAGGACGGAGCCTTTGGAGATTTCATTGGACGCCCGTTTCGAGACTAGAGTCACCGTAGGGCGTAAGAGCTCGCTATGCGATGTGGTTTTACCGCGTCATAAAAATGTGTCACGACTTCATGCATTTGTCACATACTCGCCGGAGACCGAACAAGTTAAAATAGAGTGCAAAGGTACAAATGGTTTAATTGTTGTCTTCCCTGTTAAACTTGACGTGAAATTGCTTGCCTGTAAAGACCGCGCAAATACCTACAACCTTGTGAACTATCATTCTGACGATGCACAGACGGCAAACAAAGAACTTGTTCGTGAGACAGAGCTCACATCATTTGTTTTGCTCCAAGAAGAAACCGTTCATATGCCATATGTTGAGGGCACTATTTTGGATTTCAGACCAGTACAATGTGAACTCATACTGGAGGAATATGCAAGTGAACAATACAATGATCCACAAAATGAGACTGAGACAGAAGACGAATTGCAAGCACTGCAAATTACAAGTGATGACTTCCCCCAGGACCCGCATACTCCCACTAAGAGATTAGTGCAAATGCCCTTCCAGGAAAGATCATCCGTATCATTGCAATCCAGACAACAACCCAAGGAACAGTGCCCACCTCTTCTATCTCAAGCAAAAGACAAAAATTTCTTAGTGACCAAGCTCGAGAAAACTGAAGTACCCGCTATAACAGAGCTTAAGGAAATTGTTATCGAAAAAGGCGCCGAGAAAGATTCAAGGAAGGAGGAAAATAGAAGCAGTGAACAAGATGCTGAAGTTAAAAAGAGTAATCCCGCTGCCAATGAAAAGAGCGCGACCAACAATACAAAAGCCATGAAGAAACAGGTTGACATAAAGATTGAAGGCGTGAAACCCCAAGTAAATCAGCACAAATTCGAGACAGGAAAAGTAGCGTCTGAACGAATTGTTCCAGCAACACCGCGGAAACAAGTTAAAGAGTCAAGCCTCGTTGACTTCTCTAATCTCCAACAACAAAAGACTGATGAAAATGGGCGTCGCCGAAAATACGCATCACCATCTCCCAAGAAAACTCACAAACGAAAAAATCAACCCAAGAAACCGATCTTCTCAAAGGAAGACATTCTCTTGCAAGTTGCTTCTAAAGCTATAGATATTTGTGAGCTTCAGCACGTCTTAGCGAATCACTTAGCCTTCTCAAATGTCCAGCAAGTCCCTTTGTCTCAACTTCGAGACGTCAACTCAATTATCTCAACATTGAAGCCTTACGAACTGCGTGCGCTTTTGGAAGACGAAAAATGTATAGGTGTCATTTATCGTGAAGGCAAAGACGCGGCTGGGAAACCTTTGGACGCAGAATATTATTACGACTTGGAAAATGACTCGGATGAAAACAGGAGACAGCTGGTGTCTTCTTTGAAAGGTGGTCGATCAGGATTGAGAAGCTGTCGAAGAGTGCATAAGCAGTACTTTTGGAAAAAGCCAACAAAATAAGTATTAATTGAATTATAATGATATAGTTTTAATTCCACCTAAAGTCTATCTAGAATTTTCACTCAAGACAAGAATAGTATTTAACAAAATCTATTTTTTCAAAAGCTCCATGACCTCTACTAGCCGTGAGTTAAAACTTCTTTTTGTGTTAGGTGACCATCTCATACCGTGTGCTTACTTAAAAAGGTTTGCAGTTCATCAGTGTCAATGTCTTCCGGGTCTTCAGTTGATATAGCTTGTAGCAGACCATCAAGCATACCATCGACCTTATCTTCGTCAACCTTCAAGCAAAGCGAAAGAACACGTCTGAATCTCCCCTCTAGGTGAGCTTGTTTTTCGCGTACGGCTTGTAGAGACTCGTTGAGCTTATGCTCATTCTTTTCATAGGCACATATTCTCGCACGTAGCAAGCCTTCGGGGGGGATGCTCTCTTCTTGTCCTGAGTTCTCGGTCATTAGTTGAGATAAAAGGCTATTCAATGAAGCATTGTCTAAAAATTGTTTGAGATCCCCAGAATACTCTGATTGTAACTTTTTCTCCAAGAAATCGTAAATGAAATCAATGCGAAATGGCTCGTCAGCATCGAATTCTGCCATGTCTAGGGATTCATCGTCGATTCCCAGCTCGCCACTAACCTTCTTAAAGTCGGCATCTTCTTCCACAATCGCCTGGTGAATATTCGAAATTTGTTCGGTTAGCTGTGTGTGATCATCACGAAGCTGGCGGCCTTGTGCCAACTTGTCTCTCGAAGCTGTTAACAACTTTCGTTGATCATTGAGATCTGCGTGTAATTTTGACAACTGTTCCTTGTGTTGCTTGATCTCCATGTCGTAGTCCTGAGAAATTGTGTTTATCAATGTCTGAATGTTGTTTATTAGTACTGTAGAATCAGGACCCGAAGCAGCCATTGACCTGTCTACATCGGCGTCATGAGACTGAGTGGCTTCGAGTTTTGTAGCGCCCGCGCCAAAATCCACTGGCCGCAAACCAGAATTGTTAGAAATTCGAGGGTCTGCTCCGTAATCTAACAGAGCCTCGACTATTGATACATTACCCAAACGCGAGGCAATATTGAGACAAGTATCACCATTGATATCGCGGGCGTTGAGAACGCAGTTAATGAACCATTTGAGGTCTAAAGTTGACAGTATAATGTCTCTTTCGCCGTCAAATTCGCGTGCCTGCTTTTTGACAATCCACCCCATAAGAATGTCCAGATAGTATTTTGCAGCCGCGGCACAGCCCGGCATTCCTGAAGTAATTACAATATGATGTAATACAGTTCTTCCCATATCATCGACCACTATCAAGCAAGGATAAAGGAAATCTAACAATTCCTCAAAAGTACCCGAGTCGTAGTTATTAACAGATTTCACAGCTTTTACGAGGGCCGATTCCCCAGTTTTATCTCCAAGAAGCCTCTCAGCACCGTTCCGTATCAGATCCTTCGTGAGTCTCACGTTTGCTATCGAACACAACCAATGCAGCGCGGTATTCCCATGCTCATCGATGGGTATATCGAGATTCAGTCGCGTTTGTGAATATGAATTGCCCATATTTGCGAGGGCGGCTTCGAATTGAACGGATTGGCCATCCGGAAATAAAATATGCTGTAGTAAATGCTCCAGCTTAACACGGTCATCGGGCTGAAAGTCTGTTAGAGGCTTCTTGGCTGGTTGTACTGTGAGTGGAGACGATAGTTGCAGATCGTGGGTAAAAAACTCTGCCGAATTAAACGTTTCTGCCGGTTTCAGCTTTTTTAATGGTGAACCTAATTTGTGGTCGTTTATTGCTCTCTTGAGAGGAGAGTCCGTGCTGAACTCTCTGGTTTCCAGCTCTTCACCCCGGATAGTATTGGTTCTTATAGCGGCACCGTTGCTAAAATTTCCCCCTCCTCCTTCCTCGCCCGCATTGTCTTCATCTTCTTCTTCTTCGTCGTCGTCGTCCTGATCTGTGTCGTGTGTCTGCAAATCTTGTCCGAGTCCTAAATCGCCATGAAAAGAGTCCTGAACCCCCAATACTTTTAATAATTCCCAAGTCTTCTCACGCGAAATCCACTTGTTATTGTTCTCGTCTCTTTCCACAAGCACCCCAAACTTCTGGAGAACTCGGCTCTTCCAGTCACCAGTCGACTGTTCTTCATCAGATTCCACCGCCAACAACGGTATCAGCCCATCAACTGAAAACAAATCTTTGTCTGAATCGTGTACAAGTTTCACCACGCTTTGCTGGCCATTGTAATTGCACTCTCTTTCAAGCTCCTGAACGGCCATGCTACACCCGTTTAAAATCACTCTAGCTGTTCAAACAGCCGCTCAAACACCACAGAAGCACCACGGTTTACGTCTTGTACCTGTAAATAAACTTCAACACGTCTAATAAGGCTTTTCTCTGTTCATCACCGAAATATTTTTATTGGCCTTACGCGCTCCCTTCGTGTTTAATGTCATCGTTAAATTAGGAATATGAACCTTGAAATCGAAAAGCTAAAGGAAGGACTAAGAAAGCCGTTGACCTGCCTTCAAAAAAGTTTGAGGTCTCAATATCTACTGGAAATGAGTATCCCAAGCAGTATTAAGCGTGTTTTGAGGCTATGCGATGATTTTGAGTTTGCTATGCCGGTTATAGCATATTACACCAAGTTGTACGTGGTGGAAGAACTCTTGGCGTTGAAGGAGAGAAACGAGGACGTTATAGCAAACGCGACACGTCTTATGAACGAAATTGAGGACTTCAAGCAGTCTGCTGCAGGAGAAGCAGAAAAACAACTTTTGCGGGACCAACAAAAGGCCAAGGTCTACTGCATGAATTTTGCAATGTCGCTTTACAACGAGCAGTTAAATAGGATCCAAAAAGGTGCCGTTGCACCAGATCTATCCAGGGCATTGTGGTGCTGCGCAGACCTGTTCGGAATGATTCAGGTGCTTTGGAAAAATACAGAGGCCACTTCGGAAGAGGTTCAACAATGTCAAAAAAGAATCAAGATCTGTAAACTGTATCTCAGTAAACTGGCTCGTGGAGAGCTGGGAAAGAGCGAAAGCGAAGAGCCGAAAGTAGTAGCGCGCGATTCGGATGCATTTTTGCCCAACCTGCGACAGACTGATTACGAATCCGAAGAAAATGAGCAATCGCCCGAAAACCAAGCTGAAATCGATCCAAAAGAAGTAGATAGCTTCATCAAAAGCTTAGAACAGGACCCCAGCTTAATCGACGACGATGCTGTAGAAGAAACGCAGCAAGATGAATCTCGTGAACGTAAGGATACGGATGAACTGATACGCAAAATGCGCGAACTTGATTCGGATCCTCTGCCCAATCGTAGTGATTCAGAGCCAGAGCTTAATCTGCCCCAGGCCCCCACTGAAATTGGTAAATTGCCTGCCTTCATTGACGTGGACGAAAGCGATACTGAGATGACAAACTATAAGGAAGAGCAGGTTGTGAAGCCACCATTAAAGATTCCTACCGAGGTTAAACAAAAGCCGGTACATTATCAGGCTCAAGATCTCAAAGAAATGTGGAACCGTGAAGACCAGATAGCCGAAGTCCAAAAAACTGCAAGATTCGCCATTAGCGCTTTGAATTATGAGGACGTGAAAACTGCTAAACAAGAACTAAAAAAAGCTTTGCAACTACTAGATGAAATTCAATGATCAGTTCTGTCCGTTGAGGGACTCTTTAGAGTGGGATATGATCTATATAGAAGTATCAATGCGTCTATAGACAGAAACAGGGATGCAAGTAACAATCAGCCATATTAATCGATAATACAGTCTGACAATAAACGTATTCTACAGGGGGTGGAAGGTAAATGAGTTATGATGAATGGGGCAGATGTGAGTAAAGCGGTGGAAGGGAATGTGAAAATATGAGTTGAGCATATTAAATCTCAATGAAATTGCTGGTAGAGTAATTCATTTCAGAAATTTACAATTTCAATTCCTTTGCCTGTTCCCATGGGTACTGCTGGTTGGTGAAGTGACCGTAAGAAGCAGTTGGCAAGTAGATAGGTCTGGCCAAGTCCAACTCTCTGACTAAGACACCAGGTCTCAAGTCAAAGTTGTTCTTGATGATTTCGATGACTTCTTCGTCTGACTTGGTGGAGGTACCGTAGGTGTCGACGTGGAGAGACAAAGGCTCGGCAATACCAATGGCGTAAGAGAATTGAACTTGAACTCTCTTACATACACCGGCGTTGACCAAAGACTTGGCAACCCATCTGGCAGCGTAGGCGGCAGAACGGTCGACCTTGGAGTAATCCTTACCGGAGAAAGCACCACCACCGACAGCGGAAGCACCACCGTAAGCGTCGACGATGATCTTTCTACCGGTCAAACCGGCGTCACCTTGAGGGCCACCGATGACGAATCTACCGGAAGGTTGGATGTAGTATTTGGTGTTGGCGTCCAACATGTTGGCGGGACACACTTTTTCAACAATCTTCTTTTGAATCTCGGATCTGAGGTCTTCGGTAGAGATTTCGTCAGCGTGTTGCAAGGAAACGACAACGGTGTCGATTCTCAAAGGAATCCAGCGACCCTCTTCTTGCTTGTATTCGACAGTGACCTGAGTCTTGGTGTCAGGTCTGACCCAAGGCAAAGAGCCGTCTCTGCGGGCGTCGGCCATGGCCATGTTAAGCTTGTGGGCCAATAGGATGGTCAATGGCAACAACTCTGGGGTCTCGTCCGTGGCGTAGCCGAACATGATACCTTGGTCACCGGCACCGAGTTCTTCGATAGCCTGCTCGTAGTGCAGACCCTGTGCGATGTCTGGAGACTGCTGCTCGATCGCAACCAACACATTACAGGTCTTGTAGTCGAAGCCCTTTTCGGACGAGTCGTAACCGATCTGTTTGATGGTGTCTCTGACGATCTTTTGGTAGTCCAGTTGTGCCTTGGTGGTGATCTCACCGAAAACCATGATCATACCGGTCTTGGCAGCAGTTTCACATGCAACCTTGGATAGAGGATCTTGGCGTAAACATTCGTCCAAGATAGCGTCGGAAACTTGATCGCAGATCTTGTCTGGGTGACCTTCACCGACGGATTCACTGGTGAACAAAAAAGTCTTGGCCATTTTATGTATTATATTGAGATAAGTGTGGTTAGAGCTTGAAGGAAGTTGAAAATTGAAAAACACACCCGGCTCATCAACGCTCTGGCTTTTTATATCTGAAATCTTTTCGTGAGCCATACGGCTCGTTTCTGGTGCATCTTTTCAAGCTTTCACATGCGTGTGGAGCAGTATCTACTGTATCTACCAACTGTTCACACTTTTCACCATAACAAGCTAAATAATCTTGAAACATCACGGCTGCGAGCCACACCTTGCAAGCCCCGAGCAAGCCCGCTCAACTCAAACGGAGGTAGCCCGCCTCATTCACAATGCGACCTCTACTGCCAAAACTTTGCCAGCCAGTATATGGTTCGTGATCATGGAGGAAGCCACACAGCGAAATCACCTGGGCTCTGGCAAAGTGCTAACAATTTCGTTACGAGTTCTGACTCTGGAACTGCTTCGTACGGCATCGCGAACTAAGAACTTGGCAAAACAGTGATGGAGCGGCAGTTGCGCGCCAGAATTTTGCGAGTTTTGTTGTTAGTGAGAGAACTATGTAGTGATTGATGTGTGTAAGTGGGACATGTAAGGGTACCAAGAAACAGGCGTGAGGACGAGAAGGATACGGTGGCCGCTGAGAAACAGGGTTCAGCGAGGCTCGTCATGGGGCTCGAGGTGTTTGTTTGATCTGGACAGGGTTTCTGATTTAACTTTCGCATGAGTGTGTATGTCTGATATTAATCTTAAAATGTAATATAATTTTAATTCGAATGTTTTTCATGTTCGAAAATCTCTTGGCAGGTTTAGTGTGGGAGAGAGAGAGAGAGAGAAAGAGAGAAAGAGGGAGGTAATGAGAAGATGGAAGCGGTGAGTAGTAGTGGTATGGTAGGAGGTTTTGTGCGTTAAATGGAAACGTAGGGAATAATGTGGGATGAATGTATAGAGTTCTTTATCACGTGATGCATGTCAGGGTTGGACAAAGTGATCTGGACGAGGGACCTCGCGCTTTCGCTTTCGCTCTTGATCTCACAATGGCAGCAGTGTTGGGACATCCTCGCGCATTAGACTGCGCCACACCAGTGCGCATACGCCCATTCCCAACAAACATCCCGATATCACATCGTACCAATGGTGCCGATGATCTACCACTCTCGACACCATCACCAACAGGCACAGCACAGGACACCAAATGTGACGCAGTCGAGATACACGCGTGTGTCGTACCTGCCACATGTACAGGAATCCCAGGCCGGCCGCCGCGAAACTGGAATGACCACTGGGAGTGCTTTTCAGTCCTTCGTAGAGTATGAATTTGTCCTCTTGCGTACACTGCGCGGCAGATACGTACGGTGCCGACGAATCCTCCGGTTTGCACCGGGCGATAAAGTCGGGTCTAGCATTTGAGATGAGTAGTTTCAACGCGTTGGTCAACAGCCCGTTGAAGCCCAATACCAGTACCAAAGCGACGCAGCTGGCGTGGTACAAGTGGTATTTCGCCGCCAGCCAGTCTGGTTTGGCCACACCGACGTGCGAACGTGCTAGGAAACGATTTTGGACCAGCGTATCGCTTCCCACCAAGCACCACCAACTCAACACCAACATCGGCAGCGGAAACGCAATCAACAGACACTGCAGGTTGGTGATGGTCTCGTTGGGTACATAGCTCTTGTTTATGGCAAGATCATCGGTACGAAACTGTTTCGACAACCTAGGGTGCAGGAACAGCTCTGATGATACGAAAGCGCCGACAGTTACAGCACATGTAGCGTATAGTGAGCCAAAATCCGTAGTATACGCGGCCAATTGCTTAATAGTGGGTACTCTAGAGGTGGCCATGTTAGGTTGTGAGATGTGCAAAGACGTGGGGTCTTAGCAGAGACGAACTGGTGTAAGTGGAAAGCTGCTTTCTCGTTGGGTCAATTTTTGGAACTTTTTCAAGCCGATGAGGGACGGTAAGCGTAGTGTTGACACAATTGAGCAGAAGCGCAACAAAAGGACCGTGAGAGCAATTAGAAAATGGCATCCATTTCTCAACTCACCAGCTCCAGACATCAGTTTGCACAATAGTCCGTACTCAAATCGCACTACAACCACTGTTACCACCACCGACCAATAGGAACCGTCTTTTATTCGTTATAGGTGATGCACCGCTATACAAACGTCAATTCGACGCACGTGACCCTAAGAGCAACGGATCGCTGTCGACGATAAAGGGAGCGCACTCTATACGGCATCTCATCTTTGATTTCTTCTTATCGGCAAAATGCCGAGACAGTTGTGGCGCCCCCCGGCTTTTTTTTTTTAAGTTTTTTTTTGTTTTTGCTATAAGTCCATCGCACACGTGATAGGTGGATTTTCGTCTTATATGACACAGCCATGTGATCTTGCAAAAAGTCGCACCTCTGTTTCGTATGATGTGATATGTAAGTGGATTTGGCGACTTGGCGGTGGAAGTTGAGAAGTGTGGAGCGTGGACATTGAAATGAGACATACTCGCAACGTTGGCGAACGCTTCTTAGTGCTGCGCTTCTTCCCTCGAGCTTTGATGGTTACGTGTGGAGTGATGTGTCGTTTCAATTTAGGCTTATAAAACCTAGCGCTACACTGTCAATCACTACTATCCCAGAAAACTCAGGATTTCCAGACTGTTCGGGTGTGTACTTCAAGAAATGCCTCTTACGGGGCACAGGGACCGTCCTCTATCCTCTTGCTTGGCTCATGATCTTCGCTGTCGCAAAACTTTGTCAATAATTACGAGTTGTCTCTGTGAGCAAACAAACAACCCTTTAAATCTAATCTGATGAACTATAAAACTCGAGTCTCGTTTAGGGAAAAATCCCAATCTTCAGTTAATCTGTCCTGTAAATTCGACTCTTGGCGTAACGACAACTGTACAAGCGCAATTGAATCCGAACACTTCTTCAAAGTACTCCAAATGAACTACGCTATCAACGTTTCACAAGTCGCCACGGACGCTCTCTCTACGCATGGGATCATCCCAGATGTGATCAAAGCATCGGGTTTCAAGCCCTGGGGGCTTTTGGCTGCAGAATACTCTGCAAGTGCTCCCGTGGCCATGGGTAACACTCTAAATGTGGAGGAAGCGCAACTCAAGCCCAAAGTGCACTTCACGCTGGACCCCAAATCCGAATTCAAAATCAAGGACTCCGATCTGTTCACTTTGGTTATTACAGACCCAGACGCTCCTTCCAGAACCGACAAGAAGTGGAGCGAGTACTGCCACTATGTAGAAACCGACATCAGGCTCCCCTTCGAATACTCTCACGGCACTAGCTCTGCAGTGCCCGATTTTGTGGCCTCTGAATTGACTAACGGTAAAGCACTGGTAGAGTATCATGGTCCAGCACCTCCAAAGGATACGGGTAAGCACCGTTACGTCTTTCTGCTATACAAGCAGCCTGGAGACTCTTCTTCGTTCACAAAAATTGCCGACAGACCCAATTGGGGCTTTGGCATTCCAGCTACGGGTGTTGATAAGTGGGCCACCGAAAACCATCTTCAACTGATTGCTGCCAACTTCTTTCTTGCCCAGAGCAAGTAAGGAACCTAAGTAACTTAGCTAAAAGAAACCCTCCCTAATTAATGAAATACATGATATTTGAATTTTTTTGAAACTTCACAGATATTCTTAAGAAGGTGGTAGTAGATCATGACGAAATTTTGGTCTGGCTTATGCTGAATTCGTTCATATTTCATTCTTCGTATGTTAATAAACTTTTGGCTTCAATCTGCAGTATCAAAACACCTATAATATCATTCCTCATCACATTTTTCATTGCTACCTAGATTTTTGTAACCTATCTGGACCTGACCTATACAGCGGATGGGTAATTCTCCGCCCTTCGTCTGTATTGATTTTTATTACAGTACAGAATTGTTACCATTTATTCAGGGTCTATTTCTTTCAGTTTCGGTACTCAGAATCGCAATGAATTACCGCTGGTGCGATTCTCACTTTAAGTTTCTCGAAAACTATTGATTGTTGTTTGTTTGAACATACTGCTTGAGCGCTATGCTCAAGACTGTGATGTCCCTGTGAGATAAAGTACTCTTATCGTATCGTATATGAAATCTATTCCAATGTATTTATATAATGGTAACTCTTGAAAACTCCTAAATTAAAACTGTCATATTCATTACTCGTTCCTCTATCTTTGTGCAAACAACTCATTGACAAGCTCTTTGTATACTCCAATCTGAAAATTGTCCAGTGATATTGAGTTGAGTGCTGGCGCCACGACAAAGCCAGATCCGGACCCGTTGTCCAATATATCTTCTCCAGCGTAGTGCTGCATCATTGACTGATACATTTTTATTTCTTTCAGTTGCTTGTCGTAATATTTTGACTCAATGTCCAAGTTATTCGGTATCGCGCACAACCATATTCTGGTCTTATAGAACTTAAACAGTTCTTTAATCAACTCACGGAAATCGTTTCTTTCTTGACACACGTAGTAAAAAGTTAGCTTCTTGCGGTCAAATTGGAACTCGGCATTTAAAATCTTAATATTCAAATTCGAGCGCGGCTGTTGGTGTTGATGGTGGGATAGGCCACTATTCAAAGACTTCAACTTCAATTGCGCAATGTGTAGAGCTTTTAATTCATCCTGAAACTTGTTATGCAAGTTCGTGGTGACTTCCCAAGAGGTCGCAAATCTCAATACTTGCTTGGACGGAATTATGAGCTGTGTAAGCTCGATCACGTCATATAGTTTAGAATTTAGCTCATCCGTATGTCCCTGGATAGTGTCCACCAATGCTCTGATGAAATCGTGATTAGGAAAATGCTGATCCCTATTAGTTATCAAAGAGTCGAAATGTATCTTTTTCTTCAAAAAATTGATGAAGAGTGCCAAGTCCAACTCAACGTGAGGTTCAACAACTAAGGCCAAGTCTTTGCCGCGATCTCCGTCTATTACAACTAAATCTTTACGCTCCATTGCCAAGTTTGTTGTTTGAGGGATGGACAGTAGTTCCAATTTTCCATTTTTTAACGCAACCAGTACCAAAGGCTTGTAATGTAGATAGGCACTGGTACTGCTATTTCTTCTGGTCTCATTACCGGATACAAATGCATCTGATTGAGGATTGTAATTCAGATTGGAGCTCTTCAAGAATGTTAAAAACTTAACCACGTTGCCCGCAATACCGCTTGACTGGCCGCCAGAAAGTAAAGCCTTAATATTATCCATGAAACCACACGCTTCTTCACTTGAAAAGTAGTTTTTGCCACAGTCTTCGTAAAGAGTCTTGAGCTCCGCAGAAGCTACAACTTGCTGTTCACTTGTCAGCTCCAGTCCATTGTCCAATTGGTGTGAGCCAGGCTGGCCCAAGTTGGAAGATTGCATCAAATGCGATGATTTATAATTCACCTTAGGAACGGACTGTCGTTTCGCAGGCATCTGCAAATAGCGATTCTTGGACATATTCGCAGAGTTGTATAGCTGTTCCAAGTTTGATGGTAGCATATTGTGAGAGTCTTGGTTCATAGGGCTGTGTATAAGGGTATCAGAAATGTAAGAAGACCTCCTGTCAGCATTAAATTGCTGCTGCTGTTGTTGTTGTTGATAATACTGTTGAAAATTCTGTTGCTGCTGCTGCTGTTGATGTTGGTGGTTCTGTTGTTGCTGTTGTTGCTGTTGTTGCCGATGTTGTTGCTGTTGTAAAATTTGTTGTTGAGGGTCAAATCCCAAATAAGTGACTGCGCCAGCACTATTAACAGGCGACAGGGCGCCAGTAGGGCTTAGTGACTGCTGCGTGAGTGCCGCATAATAACTCGTAGGGGAAGCTAAGATGGTGGAGCCTGACGAGCCCGAAGAGCCAACACTGTTGTTGCGGGAGTTAGCTGAACCCACCGTTCCTGCGACTGGCGCCAGACCCGCTTGAGGCGGAACTTGTGCAGCGAAAGGATGTGGGTTTCCAAACTGAAAAGAGATACTTGACATCCCAGAACGGTCTTCGCCAACCTGAAATCCAGGTGGCATCCTCAAGGGCTCCGAATTAGAAGGTGTCATCTGAACGGCACGCAGAGCTGCCTGTGCACTTGGCGCAGCACTACTTTGCATGGTATTGCCCCGAGGCCCAAACCCGAGCCCGCTGACAAAATCTACATTGCGTGCTTCCATCTCTGGAGCTCTTGGCATCGCCTGGCGCGGCAAATCTGTCAGGGATTTGCCACTGCTGTTTTTGAATAAGAGCTTGTCATAGTAGTTGCGAAACACCAGATTGTCCGAAATACTTGTCGTACTATTTATCGAAGGCAATTCTGCGCTGAACTCTACCCGTTTGTCTTCCATTGTGTAAATTGGGTCTATTGGCGCTTCAAATGTTTGGTACTTCTTTTTTTCACTTTATATCCGTTTTCTTTGACCCGCAGTCTGAATGTTTTTGGAATTGAATGAGCTTTGAACGTTATCTATAGCCTGTATCGTATTTCGTTCGCTTTTGAGCTTCTTTCAGCTTTCAATTATCGTAATAGGTCGTGAGCAAATTGTGGTAAGCGTCTGTAATTAGTAGGCTATAAATATTTCTTCTCTTTTTATAGTTTCTCCGAAACTTTGTTGCCCCTTGTTATAACCTGGAGACGTCATAGTCGACGAGTGCGTCACTCCCAGTGCTCCACCGTGAAAGAGAGCTACGACTGTAAGACTGTAAGGAATGAGATTGGCATGAAGTTCTAAATGAGTATTGCGCATAGATATAGATCTGAAATTTGTATTGTTTTCGGTTGGTGGCTTTTTGATTTAGTTCGAAGGTTTATGAAACTATCGTAATCAATCTTAGTGACCATGTCCTTGAGGAACTAAAGTGGCTGATATGTAGTGGTGCCGCGCCCACAAAACAAGCGAGGTTTATTATCAGAAAAATCGAGTATTGATTATTTCGGTGACATGGGCACTTATCGCTTGCTGGCCTCTGCACGTTACAGATAGGAAATAATTTATAGCGCCATCACATTGTAGCCGATGAGTGATGCTGCCTTCGGGTTCTGCACACTCGGTTTTGAGAATAGTTTCTAGTTTAGGGTGTGAAAACCAAGATTGAATAAAAGTTTTAAATCAAAGCACGACCAGCAAAGCCTTTTCGAAGCTACTCCTTGTGCTTTCCTTTAATATACATTAGCAACTCTGATGCTAACGTCACGAAGCATGTAGCTATCCTCCGTTTATCTTACGTTTTATAACTTAAATGTACTGCCTAAGAATTAAACTGTTGTTGATGCTTAAAGTGTCATATGCACAACAAATCATTTAATGTTGCCGATTTGACATTTTCCAAACAGCACTCTGCCGCTGTCATTTCCGATACCTAAATATATAGATCAAAGTGTATTTGTCAAGCACCTAAACCAGAGGTCAAACTGGAGCTTTATCGGAAAAAGAACAACCAAACCACCGCGTTAAACAAACACATAACCAGCATGTAAATGATCAACACTTTCCATTTGGACGTCGGTATTGGTTTGGGTTCTACTTTACTATCGGAGGAATCTGTCTCAGCTGTACCCGTGTCCGCTGCACCCGATATGGTTCGATAATCATCTGGCCTTTGAAAAGCGTTTGGAACCGCAGCAATTTTTGCATTACCCTCGGCTAGTACGACTCCCAAGCCTTTGGACATATGCCATTCTACATGACAATGTAACAGCCAGAAGCCAGGATTATTGGCTAGGAACCTGATAACCGCGTATGAACTACCTGGGATATTGATGGTGTCACGAGTCATTGGAACTTTCCCTTCCCATGCAAAAAGGTCTGCCTGATACCGCTTCATAGCTGGAGTTTCGAGATCCTCAAAGTGCAGCGGGCCATCACGACTCTGCCCCACAGATATTACTTGAAATGTATGACCATGCATGTGCCAGGGGTGTGTCATGTGGTCAATAGAGTTTATGGCTATCTCAATGACTTCATCGCTTTCAAGTTGTATCGGCTCGCGAACGCCCCTGGCACCTTCTAGTAGGACACCGTCAGGAAGAAATTCAGGCATCGTGTCCCCGTTAACAGCGTACATTCCAGTTTTGAACTGCTCTTTAAAATCACTTTCATAGGAGTAATCTAAAGAGACTTGCTGACGCGGAGATGGAAGTAGTTCACCATGCATTGGCACAAACTCTCGAAATTTTTCGTTTTTGTCTAGTCCAGGCAGATTTCTTGGATCCCCCCCGAAGTTCTGGCCAATTTCTTTTCCGGGTCGTACTAGCCAATGTGTCTTGGTAACATATCCCATCATTTTGCCGCAGCCGTGGATTATGCGCGCCCGGGGTGTGCTTAAGTCGAGCTTTACCAAAACTGTAAATCTCTGACCAACAGCTATGGATAATGTGTCAATCAGGTAAGGTTTCGTGAGAACACCATCCGTTTCAACCACACATAAGCGGTGTCCTTCAATATTGAGGATGTTGGTGCCGCTCATTCCGACGTTTATCACCCTAAGTTCGACATATTCGGTGTTCTCAGTTATTTCGAATTTCACTGAGTCTTGATCTCCATTAAGTGTAGAACCTTCCACGCGCGGATCCGGCCCTCCCGTTGGACTCATGACGTCGGCCAATATTTCGACGCTAGATTTACTGTACCAGTCTGAGACAGCTACTATAACTTCTTGTATAGATTTTTGGGACCCGGTTTCCGGTAATCCTTCGAGCAGAGTACCACCTGTGCCAACCGCATCTAACTTGGCTATTACTCGGCTCAAGTAGGTTTCCCGAGCGCTCGAATCTACCAAAAAGACGCCTCGAAGTCCATCTCCATACTGCACTGAAGAATGGGAGTGAAACCAATATGTCCCTCCCTCCATACTTTCTGGTATCGTGAAGTTGTACCAATACGACATTTGTGGAGGAATACTACGTTGGGTAACCTGCGGTACTCCATCATTCAAGGCCCCCAGTTTTCCGTCATCATTTCCCAACACTAGACCGTGGAAATGTATAGAAGTATTGCAATAATCTTCTCCGTACTGTGCCAAGTCCTGTTCATCACAAATTTCATTGTTCACTAACAGATTAAGAGTGTCTCCAGCTTGCACTCGAATTGTGGGACCTAATGAGTTAATTTCTCCGTTTAGGGAGATGAGCTGCTTTCCACTATCCGAAGTTGTTCTAGATATATTCAGCTCACGAACAATGGTCTCTGACAAACCCAAAGGTAGAACCAAAAGTAGAAAAGCTGCATAGAAGAAAGGCGCTTGCATGTTTTCTAATTTTCGACTTTGGTATGCAAGAGTGTCAGGTACCTAATATTTCAATTTTCGAAAAAAAGAGGCCTCTAAGCGCCATCCCACGAAAATTGTCTTAACTACCGTTGACTTGCATTCAGGAAACGCCAATGATGAGCGGTAAGCGAAAAACTTTAAAATAGTATATTTAATATATTGTACATCGGTTTCTTTACAGGGTATTGCTCAGTTTTAAATCTTACGTATGGTGAAACCGGTGCTGCACGAGACTCTTGCAGAAATCTGAAGATACCGAAATGTGTAACGACATTTTATATGTTTCTCCCTGCTCTTTACCCCCCCGTCTCGATTATTTGTTCCTTTCTTGATTGTGACTCTTCTTGCCAATTATGCTTCAAGCAACGAGTGCTTTTTTGCTCTCCAAGATCTTTTCGATTTCAGCAACCAACTTTTTGAAGGCTTTTCCTGAACCAGATAATTTTTGAAATCCAATATCAGACCCATTGCCGCCCTTGCTCTTAAAAACCGTTATTTCAAACAATGTCGATCGCAGGGAGAGAATATTGTCACTGCTCAGTTTGCCTCTAATTTGCTTGACCGAGGGTAGCGCTCTCACATCTTTCAAGCCATAATCTCTCCACGCGACTAGTAATTTACTCAAAGCATTGAACATTTGAGTTTCGTCAATGTTTGTATGTGTTACGGCATCAAACCCTTGGGTTTTGTTTTCATTATGAGACTTGGACGAGAACTTCCGGAAGAAAGATTTATTAGACTTCTTTCTCTCCGCTGGCGTAATGTCCTCCAATGGCTGCCTAGCAACTGTGAGTTTCTTTTCCTTAACATGATCTACTGGCGCCGCTTTGATGCCCGAAGATGGGGTTTTATCTGGTTTTTCAGGTCGTTGCTGTTCTGTAGGTACCATAGAGATTATATTCGCGGGCGGTGTGTCCCCCGAGCTTAATTCTGCCTTTGCCTCGGTACCTTCAGACACCGGTTGATATAAGCCTAAGCCTGTCATGCCGTCTGACTTCTGTTGGCCCAAGGGCGGCAGAGTGGGCAACTTTATTGTGGAGGGGTCTTCAGCATTACTGGTGACCGGAGACGCAGCTTTATCAAATCGGTCTGCAAAGTTGAGCTTTACTCCGGATCTCGATCTGGACTTAGAGTCTCGGCCTTCAGCAACTTCATATAAGCGGCTATCAGCAGAAGTTTCAGCTGTCTCCTTGCCGTCCTTGTCCACGTTTTCGAACATGAACTCGGCTTCCTGATCAGCTTTGGAGGTGGATGGAGGACTGGCGTTCATCGAGCTTAGATCACCGTTGCCCTTGAGGTGTTCCGCTAAATTTGTGAAAGAGGCTTTAGTCGAGTACATTGAAAGGACAGAGAGTCTTTTATTTGATGCAGTAAAGTGACGCGACCGTCTAGTGAATTGAGGAACCCTGACCTCAGAGATCTTGCGTGGGTCGTAACTGGATTTATCATTCTGTGTCGTAATCTCTGTATTATTTTTAGGAAGTGTCTGTGACTTATAATCCGTGTTTGTACCCGATGCAACTGTGGCATTAGATACTATACGCTCTGATTGATCACTTTGTTTGATGTTGGACGCTTTACTTTCCTCCTTAAGTCTTTTCTCCCTCGCGAGCTCTTTAGTAATGTCGAATGATGATCCCAAAAATTTGGATCTGCGAATAGTCTCCAAGATATTCTTCTTTGCGTCAAGTTCTCTTGCTTGAGCTTCTGCTTCTGCTTGAGGTAGTTCTTCAACGGTGTAGATTCCTGGATCTAGTCGCGATACGGGCCTTGTCTCCAAAGAGAATGTTCTTCTTTGTAGTAAGTCCTGAATATCATTTTCTAAACCAATAACAGAACCACGCTTGTCGACTCTCAAAACATTCTCAGCAGGAGCAGAGACGGACCGATTCTGAGTTGGATCACGCTCACCTCCATTCTCTTCATTTGATTTCCAGATATTCATTTCCTGATCTATTTTATCCAATGCTGCTTTTTGTCTGCGAGCGTTTTCGAGATCCACTTGCTTTTGCTTCTCCAGTTCCTGTTCGCGCTCTCTGCGTTCTTCATCTTCCTGTTGTAGCCTTTCCCTTTCTTCTTGCTCTCTAGCTTCTCTGACCCGTCTTTCGAGCTCTTCCTTTTCTCTTCTAATCTGCTCATACTTCTCATGCTCGAATATTTGATCACACAAGGTGGCAAAGTCTGCACTTGTTCTTCTGGTTTCCTTCTCGATGTACTCCCAGTCGTTGTCCTCACAAATCTTTGCATACGTAGAAATCAGCTTGGATGTCGTAGACCCACGCTTGCCACTACCAGGCAAGAAGGATAATCTTTTGGAAAAGCGAGATGACTTTTTGTTGGATTTTGGAGCGGATTGATTATAATCTTTCAGCATATCGACTGGGATTGGAGGTGCTGCAGGATCTATTTCTCTCAGCGAAGCCCTTTTGTTGGCAGGTGTCGGAGAGCTGTTGGTATTTATTAAGGCTGAAATCCTCTTATTGGAGGAAAGGTTGACGGATGTTCTTTTGCTTGGGGTAGGAGACTTGTTCTCAACATTGCTACCGCTAGTAAACGAAAGTCGCTTAAAAGAGACAGGTTTTTTATGAGACGATGACGCGCTTATTACAGGGCCTTTAGTTTTCTTTTTAGGTGTGGGAGTATTGACAATGGAACGGCGAGAAACAGAATTGCGCAAATTGGTCTTTTTGGGTGAGGTTTGAGACTTTCGGTTCTGCTTCAATTGGTCTTGCTGACTGTCATGTTTAAAACGGTGCAGAAGTGCGTAAAAGGTCTTTTCCAAATTCGCGCCGGGCTCTTTTAATTTAGATATTATCTCTTCCCTATTTCTTCCGTGCCATAAAACCACCAGGTTATTGACTATGGAGTTGTCTGTTACTCCGTCTGCGTTATCAAGTGGGTTCAAGTACATGTCTTCACGAGGCAAGTTCCGTATACTTTTAGAATCTTTAATGCTTGGGTGTTTTTGTAAAAGCGGATGTTTAAGAATCCCTCTTGCTTTGATTCTAGCAGCCGGATCAACAGTAAGTATTTGAGAAATCAAATCTTGAGCTTCTGCTGAAATCTCATCAGTACCGGGCATTTCGAACTGCCCGCTTTGAACTTTCAGCAGCAGGTTTCTTATGTTGCCATCTTCTTCATCGAACGGCAATCTACCAGTAAGCAACGCGAACAAGATGACACCACAGGACCAGACATCGCTTTCGAAGCCATGATATGGGAGTCCTGAGACGATTTCGGGTGCAGCATAGTGCGGTGAACCGCATGAGGTTTCCAGCAACTTGTCTTTGCTCTCAAGCGCCGCCATGCCGAAATCTGCGATTTTGATGTTGAACTTGTGGTCGAGAAGCAAATTCTCAGGTTTCAAGTCTCTGTGAACAATACCAAGGGCATGGCAGTAGGATATTCCAATTATGATTTGGCGGAAAAAACGTATGGCTTCATTCTCGGGGAGAGGGCCGCGCTCCACGAGAAGGTTGAACAACTCGCCTTTCTCCACATACTCGAGGACCATGTAGAGGCTCGAATTGGTCTCCCACACGTCGTACAGTCGCAAAACATTGGGGTGATTCAGTAGTTTCATGATGATGATCTCGCGTTCTATGCCGTAGGGCAACATGTCTGGCTCCGAAGACCCAATCATCGTGGAGGAGTTGCCGTTGCCCTGCGCGCCGAAGATCGACTTGGATACGATTTTCACCGCAGCTTGTTGGCCAGTGGACTCATGTTGGGCCATTAGCACTTTTCCTGTGCTACCTGCTCCCAGTGTGCTTCCCAACTTCCAAGGACCAATCTTGTCGTCTTTCATCGCGTTGAGGCTGGTTTTCACCACCGAATTTTGCCTGGAGTGCGCCGACATCTCTGTCGAATCACGGTTAGCTTGAAAGTCGAATTGCTTGCAAAACCTGCTATTCTAGTGGTCAAAACGAGCTAGGTAACAATTGGAAGAGTAAAAGTAACGCGCTGTAAGCTCGCAGTCTCTGTTTTTTTCCCAAGTTCCAACTTGACCTAACTCAACGCGTTATGCTCCATTCCCGCTAAGTTCAGGCCAGAGCTCTACAATTTACATACAAGTTCCTCAATAGGAAAGAGACATTCCGAAACTGTAATTTTTCGTGTCGATGCGAAAAAAAGGCGCGTAAAGCTAGCGGAAACGGGAGCAACAGACAAACAGAGGCGTTAATTTAGACTCTGAAACCGAACAAATGTGAGACCAGCCTTTCGTGGAAAGCTTAATCGGATCTGACACCGTGCGACGCCTCTTTTTGCACGCCTCTACCGTTATGAACAATGGCCGTGTACCGGAAGTATTTGAAACTTTTGACAGCATGAAAGTCACATGACTTGGGCGAAAGTGCATCTCTGCGTTGTCTGTTGTTTGAACTAGGACATATCTCATTTCATTTGTGTATCTGTGTGGATCGGCAGCCAGTTAGTGGTGGCTGTGCGCTGATTTCGATCTCACCTGCGATATGTAGAGGCGGTTAATATAAAGTACAAAAGGGTGTTTGTCACGTTGGACGCATTAGTGTGCGCAGCGGTGCTGTAGGAGCCGAGGCGAGTGTGATAATGTGCACTAGGGGTTTGACCTACGTGAGAAGGTACGTCCGCAGTTTTTATAGTGAAGCTCCTCCGATTTGCTCTCTGTGAGCCTCGATGATGTCGTTGTCTTCCATTTCAAGATCCTCGGGGGTCTGATCGGCCTGGATTCTCACACCATCGTACAGGAAACGCAGTGAGTCCATTTCTTTACCTTGTCTCTTTGCAAATGCCTCCATTAGACGTCTCAAAGGGGTGGTTCTTTTGATCTTGAAAAAAATCTCTGACGAGCCGTCAGAGACCTTCAAGTTGATGTGGGTTTCAGGCTTAATGTCGGGTTTGGTTTCTTGCTGTGGTTCAGACATGGCTGAGTGGTCGATAAAGAACTTTGTTGGGGGTTTGAAGGCGCTGTAGTTCTTGAGAGAAAGTGGCAAGGGTTTAATGTCTAGTTGGTAACAATTTTTGGTCCAAGACACGAACGAGGTGTAACCCGGCCGAATGAACTTCTGGGAAAGCGCGCAGATGTGACCACGATGGAAGCGAAGGTAGATGAGCTGTGGGCGTTACGGATGTCAGATAAAACATATGTGGACGCCTGGGTGGTGCATTTTCACTGTAGGCCTATTGGCCTGCGGCTATTGAAATAGTTCTTGGACTAACAGAAACAGATTTCAAGACACGTCACTATGAACGGAGAGAGAACAACGCTAATTTACGCAAATTGAAAGGGCAGGAGCATGTGTGTGTGTGTGTGTGTGTGCTTTACTACTATTTCAGTGTGTTATGGACGCGCTCCTGGAAAAGCCTAGGTTGCTAAATTTCTGGTAAACCTGTTGGAAAGATTACAAGTTGTTCGCAAGCAAACAAGCTTCCGACAAGATCCCCGGCCGCCGTCAGCTCGCCAACGAGATTTCCCCATCTTCCAAACGGCTTCGTTACATCTGACCCACTGAATGTTATCTTGCGAAACTGGTCTCTTACCGTCATTCCACATGCGGGGCGGCCATGACGAAAATATGACCAAAAACTCCGAAAAAAAGTAGCGCTTTTGAAGCCAATCAGTTTTTGATCTTTAAAGACTCTGCTCTTACACGAATGGACAATAGAGGCGGAGAGAACCGAGGCAATCCAAAGAACCCTAACTACACGTAGGCCACTAATAAACACCAATCGGCGGTGAGACCAAATAACACCATAATATACTTCTAATCACCATATACGAACATCTCCAGGGAAGCCGCTTCGACTCGTAGCATTCCACCAACGCTGTGTATTACAGCAAGAGTCGCGGCCGTCAGTCTCTTGCTCCCACGCCTGCTCCTCTCCGCACAAAAACGCCAAGACACCCACACATCACTACACACGGCTGTGTCGCACAACGATATACTTTAGCTTGCCTCTCTGCTGCTGCCACTCGCCTCAGCCCTTTGAAGCATGAACTTGAACATGAATAACCCACTAATGTTTCAAGTTCAAAGTGGTCGGGTAGTTGAAGCTATGAGTTTCTTTAAACTGGTGCCAGCCAGAGGCCACTTTATTCCATTTTTTGCAGTCCACGGCGCACAGACGCCGTAACCGGGGTTTAAGGCGCTAAAAGTTTTTGCACGGCGACAATATTAGTGAAAAGCTCTGGCAACACCAGGCTCCTAGACTGATAGCGGCCTACAGGCATGCTGTCTCTGATGAATTGCCTTAACAACTGAATATACGTAAGACCAACGAGATTTGTAGAGGCATTTGATAGGCGCTCAAGAAATGAGTAAGCCCATAAAAGTAAGAGAGCGGAAGCAATGAGTAAAAATGCTTTCAAGTGCTTTCCGAAATGGTAAACGAATTGTATGTGGCATTTGTAGCCGGTACAATTAGCCGCAGGACAGGTGTAGTAAAATTTGTCTTGGCCAACGGCTAGCGAAACTTCTGCTTTCCGCTGGCTAACTGTAATCATATATATATATATGGATAAAGCTAGCACATAGTCTAGTGCGGGGGGACCATACTTCATCGAGCCACGAATTTGCAGTTTCAAAGGTCGCTCTAGTGTAGTGGAGAGCGCTGAAGAGTAACCAACTAGCTATGAACATGGAACTAAAAAGCCTAAAGAGTCCTGACCGTGGGACGCCAGTCTCGCTCGAAAGTGTCGAAGTAGTCAAAGAAGCTACTGAAGACCTGCCGCAGCAGCGTACAGGCGCGATGCATCGGTTCGTGGACTCCTTCAAAAGGCCCATCGAAGAATCCACGGAGGAAACCGCCTACGGCGAAAATGATAGCGACCAGTACAGACGCACATCGGACGTCAACTCAGCAAGTAAACACAAGACGCTAAAGCAGAACATCAGGCCCAGACATGTGTTGTTGATTTCGCTGGCCACCGGTATCGGTACCGGTATGCTTGTCGGTAACGGTAAGTCGCTGCACAACGGTGGGCCCGCAGGGCTGGTCATTGGTTATGTCATTGTGTCGACAATGCTGTACTGTGTCATTCAGAGTGCATCTGAGCTCGCGATGGTCTACACATCGCTCGCCGGCGGCTTCAACGCCTATCCGTCATTACTGGTCGACAAAGCGTTCGGATTCTCCATTTCATGGGTCTACTGCCTGCAATGGCTGTGTGTGCTCCCACTGGAGCTTGTTACTGCGTCGATGACCATTAAATACTGGAACGATGATATCAATCCAGACGCTTTTGTGGTGATTTTCTATGTGTTTCTCGTTGCCGTCAATTTCGTTGGATCCGCTGGCTACGCAGAAGCCGAGTTCTTCTTCAATACCTGCAAAGTGCTCATGATAGCAGGGTTTTTCATCCTAGGAATCATCATCAATTGCGGTGGTGCTGGAAATAGTGGCTATCTTGGAGCGCTGTACTGGCGCGACCCAGGGTCGTTCAGAGGCCATAACGCCATAAACCGCTTCAAAGGTGTTATCGCGGTGCTAGTAAATGCAGCATTTGCATACGGTGGTGCTGAGTTTTCAGTACTAACCGCTGCAGAGCAGTCCAATCCTCAAAAGTCAATCAGAAGTGCATCCAAGAAACTTCTGTATCGGATTGTGGGCATTTATTGTATGACAGCTGTCCTCCTCGGATTTTTAGTGCCTTATACCTCAGACGAATTATTGGGCTCAGGTGATTCTGCCACGCATGCCTCGCCTTTTGTGATTGCCGTGGCATCTCATGGTGTAAAAGTTGTTCCTCATTTCATTAATGCAGTGATCTTGTTGTCGGTGTTGTCTGTGGCCAATTCTGCCCTATTCTCCTCATCTAGAATCCTGCTGTCGTTATCTGAACAAAATTTCGCGCCTCGCTGCCTAAATTACGTCGATAGAAGAGGTAGACCAGTTTTCTGCTTGTTGATAGGCTGTGTTTTTGGCTTGTTATCGTTTGTCGCGGCCTCTCCGAAAGAAGAGACCGTCTTCACCTGGCTTTTGGCCATTTCTGGGCTCAGTGAGCTGTTTACTTGGTTTGCCATTTCGATGTCGCAAGTGAGATTTAGAGCAGCCATGAAAGCTCAGGGCAGATCTTTAGGCGAACTCGGGTACGTTCCTTGGACAGGTGTTTGGGGTGCATACTACGCCATGATCATGATCATAGCCATCCTGGTAGGTCAGTTTTGGGTTGCTATATCGCCGATTGGGACAAACGTGTTGAGCGCCAGCAATTTCTTTGAAAACTATCTGGCCATGCCAATTCTCATTGTATTATACTTAGGTTACAAGGCGTGGTATCGCGATTGGCGATTGCTGATTCCTGCGGAAGAGGTCGATCTTGTATCGAGTAGAAAAGTGTTTGATGCTGAGGTGCTAAAACACGAGCAGATGGAAGAAAAGGAGAAAATTCGCAATTCTTCTTGGGCAGTCAGGATGTCGAACTTCTGGTGCTGAATTTTATGAATGCGAATTGAAGTCAAAAGTAACGAAATAATGAATTATCAGATTTATATTGAATAGGAGTTCTTGATATTTGCGGACGGCTCGAGAGTCGTAGTAGTTTGTGCTCACCTCGCGAATTGTGTTTTCGAGCGCCTAGTTGACTGAGAGTTCAGAGCGTACGGTAGCAAATGTTGACGATTTAATGTCACGAAACATCAAAAACACCTGAATGAACGATGAGGCTGGAGCTCGGAAGAACAGTCGAAATGTCAAAAGATGGGCAAAGTGAGACTGCCCGAAGATGAGCTAAGTTATGAAGGAGAGAGTTTGCTTTGAGTTAGTGAACCATGCTGTAAGAATTACGAAATGCCCGTTTAACGAAGAGCCGTGGCAGTGTCCGCCCAGCTGACGATAAAGAATGATTGGCTCCCCAAGGCACGTTTCGGACAGAAATAAAGACTGTTCAGCAGCATTTGGATGTCCGATGGTCTTCTTTTACTATGTGTGCTTATCACTGGGGAGAAAGGGCGATTTCTCCAGACTGGCACGAGAACAAGAGCGTCCGCGCCAAATATCCAGTATGATTTTCTAACACACCAAGAAGAGCCAGAGTTTCGGGAAACACAACCGTTTCCTCAGTCATGTCGTCGCATTTTAGATGCTTTAAGAGCCGACATTGCGCACTGCCCAGTGCTGAATCGCTTCCGAAATCAACTCAAACTACTCTAGATCAACTCGCAAGTCTCCAGAGCAACTTCAAAACCTTCAGGTCTCTTTAGAACCCAAGATCAACTCAAAGCCCCCCCCAGATCGGCTCAAAAATTTCTGGACCAGCTCAGAAATCCCCAGGTAGCTGAGAAATCCCCAGATAGCTGAGAAATCTCTCACATAACTCATACATTTCTCACACAACCCACCAAATTCTTAGGACGCCCGAGATTCCAGATAAAACACAATCCCCAGATTTCACCATTGTTCTCGCTTTTGTTCCATGCATCGAGCTCTTCTTCTTTTCTTCCTTCCTTTAATTTTTCTTCTCCTGCGTCAAGGGCTCTCACTCGATTTCTGTTTTTTTGTTTTTTTGATGATTTTTCTTTTTGGTGATCATAGCGCCGTTCAGTTCACAGCGGCTCGAAATGAAATCTCGAAGTCTGCGTTAGCAGGGAAAGGGCTTTCTCGTACGGCTCTTTCACCAAGACTGGGATGCGACGCCTTGATGTTTTCGCTAATTTTCAGGCTAAGGGCTCTTCCCGCTATTAGCGCCTGACAACTTATTTCAGTTTCCTTTCACATCTTTCACTGGGTTTCACCAGAGGGCTCTGCTAGCGTTGACGCATGTTCGGCTTCGCCCGCACTGCATGGTGCGATTGCAATTATGGCCGCGATGAAGAGGAGAAACATAACTTTAGTTATCGACGTATATGAAGCAGGCGACCAAACTAGACCTGGGGTATTTCCATCCTTAGAAGGAACGTGTCATCGCTAAGTCATAATAACTCATCTCACGCTCTCGTCGCACTAATGACAAATCGTGAAAAAGCTTCCAACACGCCGGAGAGCGACAGCATCCGCATGCAAAAGCTGAACAGTCATGGGTCCGTCGATAGCCTCGACAAGGTCTCACTGCCAGGCAGCGGCTACGATTTCCACGAGGGCGAGCCCCGTACTATGTTCCAGCGGTTCAAGCACTCGTTCAAGAAAGCGGACGAGTCCACCACGCGCCACGACGCCGAATTTGGCACCGATGTGGCCCATCAACCTGAAAATAAGCTCAAACAGACCATCAAAGCCAGACACGTTTTCATGATTTCGCTCGGGACCGGTATCGGAACCGGGATGCTGGTGGGTAACGGTAAGGCCCTTCACAACGGTGGGCCGGCCGGTTTAGCAATCGGCTACGCAATCATGGGTTCTTGTCTGTACTGTATCATCCAGGCTGCCGGTGAGCTTGCCGTCACTTACAGTTCTCTGACCGGTAATTTCAATTCATACCCATCGCTTCTGGTGGAGCGCGCGTTTGGGTTCTCCATCGCCTGGGTCTACTGTTTGCAATGGCTTTGTGTTTTCCCACTAGAATTGGTCACTGCTTCGATCACCATCAAATACTGGACGACTAGTGTCAACCCGGACATTTTTGTTGCGATCTTCTACGTTTTAACAATCCTGGTAAACCTTTTTGGTGCCCGTGGGTATGCAGAAGCTGAATTTTTCTTCAACGTATGTAAAGTTCTCATGATCGCTGGGTTCTTCATTCTGGGAATTGTCATCAACAGTGGTGGTGCTGGTAATGATGGATACATTGGCGGCCGTTACTGGCGTGATCCAGGTGCGTTTTACGGTACCAAGCCTATCCACCATTTCAAAGGCATCATCGCCACTATGGTCACGGCGGCCTTCGCATTCGGTGCCACTGAGTTCATCGCCCTAACTGCGGCTGAGCAAGCCAACCCAAGGCGCGCCATTCCCTCTGCCGCTAAGAAAGTTCTCTACAGAATCTTACTCATCTTTTTAGCCCCCATCATCCTGATTGGATTTTTGGTTCCATACACTTCTGACGAACTTATGGGTTCTGGTAGTTCAGCAACTCACGCCTCTCCATATGTCATTGCTATTGCCTCGCATGGTGTTAGAATTGTGCCACATTTCATCAACGCTGTCATTTTGCTGTCGGTTTTGTCGGTAGGTAATTCTGCATTTTATTCCAGCTCTCGTCTACTGTTGTCTCTCGCCGACCAGGGCTATGCTCCATCTTTGTTCAAGTACGTGGATCGTGAAGGTAGACCAATCAAGGCAATGGCCGTCTCTGCTATATTTGGTTTGATTTCATTTGTCGCTGCTTCGCCAAAAGAAGAGACTGTCTTCACTTGGCTACTAGCCATTTCCGGTCTCTCCCAGTTGTTCACTTGGATTTCTATTTGCGTTTCTCATATTCGCTTCAGATATGCGTTGAAAGTCCAGGGAAGATCAGTTGGAGAATTGGGATATAAATCTCAAACTGGTATAGCAGGGTCATACTACGCCACCGTGATCATGTTTTGCATCTTGATCGGTCAATTTTGGGTTGCCATTGCCCCCATCAGTAGCGCTGAATTGGACGCCAACAATTTCTTCGAGAACTACTTGGCGCTTCCAATTTTGATTGTGCTATATTTTGGATATAAGATCTGGTCCCGCGATTGGAGACTATACATTCCTGCTAAGGAGATCGATTTAATCAGCCACAGAAAAGTATTCGACGAGGAATTGATCAAACAGGAAGACGCCGAGTACCAGCAGAATATAAGAAGTGCTGGAATGTTGAGTAGGATTGGGCACTATTGGTGTTGATCTTGTATTGCGCCAACAATTTAGTCCTTCTTTTGGGCTTTCAATAGATGTTTACATGCACAGCAGGCAAGCAAGCGGAGCGCACATATGTATTATTCTATATGGTAACGGGGAATGATTTTGAAAGTAATATTTTTACGGGCAGTTGATTGATATGTTGGGTGACCGAACTACGATCACGAATTGAAATCTTGAATAATAGACGCTTATAAACATAGAGATCGAGTCGGATGCTCAACTAGGTCCTATCACAAGAGAATTTCAACTGAATTATGAGCAGGTTATGAAAAGCACATTTTATTTAAGTCGGATGTTCTAACCTTCCCACTCGTGTCAACATGCTCAATGCTAATAATTCGGAAGCTTTAAAATGGCGTCTAATCTTTAGGAACGAGAAAAGGCCGCCTAGAGGCTAGGCAGCATCCCTCATGTCGATATAACAATGTTTATTTTTATTAATCCGACATGATGGAATCGAAACAATTACGTAACAGAATGGGCTAACGTCGTGGGCGCGGCATGATGAAAGAGTGGAAGTAAACGGGTTTACCTTGACTGAGCAGACAGTGTTTACGAGAAAGACGATTAACTAAAAAACGCTTTGAAGCCACTCACATGCAAGTAGTTCTTGGCACCCTGATCAGTCAGCCTCACTCGAAAAAATTGTAATTTCGCATATGCTTTACCGATTTTTTTATCCTGATCTTGTGTTCAGATTACTAAAATCGTAAAATATTTGTAAAACTTGACTAAGGAAGGGTAAACAACAATCTGAGAAGATAATGCCTAATGCTACATAGCGCAACGCTTAAACGCGGCAATTATGCAGCTTCAAGTTCGAGGATATATATAAAAAGCTTCAATTACAACTCTTTTTATATTATCTTGATGTTTAATTCAGATTGATGTTTTAATCCGAACATCACCCACCACTCGAACCACTCCAACCCAAAAGATATGACATCTAAAGTTGCGCCATTCTTGGACACCATT
Source organism: Lachancea nothofagi CBS 11611 (assembly GCA_900074755.1). Taxonomy (NCBI): domain Eukaryota; kingdom Fungi; phylum Ascomycota; class Saccharomycetes; order Saccharomycetales; family Saccharomycetaceae; genus Lachancea; species Lachancea nothofagi. The sequence goes on along the minus strand of LT598453.1, from coordinate 117,940 downwards.
GCTTCCCGCCGCACTATCTACGCCTTGAAGCCTCAACTTCCCGAAAACATTGAGCTAAAAGACGTCCAAGATGTTGTGCAAGCGATCATCAAGCATACACCAACTGCTTTCAACTCTCAGATCAACCGCGCCATGATCTTAACTGGCGAAAGTCACAAACGGTTATGGAATCACGTCTACGAAACTATTCCCATCGAAAACTTCAAAAAGAGACCGCTCTCGGCTAGGGACGAGGCATTTGGGACCGTCGTTTTCATGGTCAATGATGCCAAGACCAAAGAAATGCAGCAACAATTTCCCGCTTGGGCAGAGACCATCCCGGAATTAGCGGCTCACGCCTCGGGTTCTGCTCAGATTTCAACCTGGGCTGCCTTCAAGCAGTTGGGCATCGGAGCGCATTTACAGCATTTCAACCAGTTAGTAGCTGATGCGCTTCCTGAGGGCTCTATTATGGAAGATTGGGAAGTCCAGGGTCAATTGGTCTTTGGTCTGCCCGCTGGCTCACCCAACGAGAAGACATTCATAGAGAATGAAGTCAAAGTATTTCACTAGTTAGATTGAGAATGGATTTATACGATGGGAAGTGTTGACATCATAACAATAAGTTCTCAACTACCTAAGCGTCTGTTTCTAACTCCTTTATACATGCTCCAGGAACAATCCCACGGTAGTCGTTTAAGTAATATTCACCGTCAATTTCACAATGCCTGGGATCATCGCTAGTGCCCAATGGGCTTCCTGTCAATTTACACTTTTCGACCAAGCACCATCCATCAGTGTGCTTAGCAAGCAACCGTACACAATCGTCTCGTCGAATGCATATTTCATCTGTTAGGTTCGGTGTGTAGTCACGAACCACCACATATAATTGATTGAGCTCTGTTTCTGCAGTGCCCGAATTTAGTACTGACATCTCAAGCTGAGACCAATCTGTGATAGAAGCTGCAGTTTCGGATGCTTGTTTTGATTTTGGTGTTAGAGGCAAAGGCTTGAGTGAATCAATCAGGTCTAAGTGCTCTTTAAGCTTTTCAGTAATGTGTTTTGATTTTTTCTCACCAATATTACGTTCTCTAGAATCACTGTTCTTGCTAGGAACCCTTTGCGGCGGCCTCAATAAGGCGATAGCGTCAATTTTAGACTTTTCTATGAACTGAGGCTTTATGACACTTTGAGACGTGGTTGATCGCGAGTATGGATTGAAGTTTGAGATTTGCTCTGAGTTCATAAATCGCGTCTCTCTAATCGTGACAGAGGACTCTTTCCTGTTCGCAGAGTGTTTAAGAGAAGAGCTGCGGAAGACCAAGGGATCCAACTGGCTTTTAACATATGAATCCTGGAATATGGGGGGCCGTGCGCTCAAAATAGGTGAATTTTCGTCTGGCAAAAAGCTCTGTACTCGATTTTTCGAAACTCTGGACAGTATATTCAGTTGCTTGAGTTTAACAGTTGAAGATTTGAGCGGCTGCTTTACCTGGTCTTGAAAGTAGGTAGATTTGGTGAGAAACCACCGGGATAGCGGCGATTCATAAGTCCAAGTGCCATTGTCCGGTGGTATGGTAGGTTTAGCATACGGCATATCTGAAGAGGGACTAGCAGTGGGCAACGCGGAGCGGATAGATTGAATGTGGGGCGGCTTCGTATACAGGAATGTGTCGATCTGGTTTGAGCTGAAACTTTTGTTGATAGGAAAAGCCACCTTTTGTGGAGTTTGTATGTGCTGCGGTATAGGATTTGATTCGGTATTGATTGAAGAAATCTTGTACCTTATGGTTGCACCACTGTCTTGGTTAGAAGCGAATGAGCTAGATTCGTATTTCTTATGATAATAATGATGGCTTGGTTCTTGATTGAACAATCGGTTCCAAATTTTGGACTGCGGGCGCGGAGCGGGTGCCCCCGATTTCGGATAATAAGGCGTGGGAGGGTATAGCCTAGAATGGCGCTTTCTATGCCAGAGATAAAATGCAATGAAACAGAAGCCCAGGCAGAACACGCCCAAAGGCAGGCCTATGGCAAGACCGATGATTGTTGAGGACGCATTTTGACTTTCAGAAACTTTATCTAATATCACAGAGCTTGTTTTGGCGGAAGAGCTAGCAATAGTACCAGTCGTGCTCAGTACTTGTAAAAAAGTCGCCGTTGATACTGTGCCGGAGTTGGACGTTGATTGAAGGCGAACATTCACTGTGTTTACGCTAACAGTAAGTGTGGAAGTTGAAAAGGGCGTAGCACGATTGGGCGAATACAGGACATCGACGAATACGCTTTCTACCGCTGTGGCTAAACGCGGAGACTTGTTGTCCTTAGAGGTGCTACTCATGTTGAGTTTGGTTTGTAGGAAGCTTGAATGAAAGGCATTAGATGGTAACGGACCATTGCCATGGTCTTTTGGTGGAAGATGGAGAAGTATATAAAGGTGTAGGTGTGGAACTAAAAGTGTCGAAGTGTTTCAAAGTGGATGAAACATATGTAATGATGTTTCAGGTGTGAGAGAGAGAGAGAGAAACGTGTCACGTGGTTTAAGGGTTTGAAGTGAGAAGTGTTTCGGAGTTTACGATAGAAGAGGTGTGGGAAGAGTAAGATAGACGAGTCTGGGAAGAGTAAGATGGAAGAGCTTAGGGTTGGTTTGACTTGGCGAAGGAAGGTAACGTGTTTAGCTGTAGTTCGATTTGATAGCTCGGAAGAATGACGAGCAGACAGGCAGAACTGTAGTGGAATGTGATTATAGGTGCGGACAAGGGTTAGAGTAACAAGTGTTGGGTTTTAGGTTGAAACATAATTCAGTAGACCTCGATTGTTGAATCTCGGTCAATCAAATACAACTTTGATTGTTAATTGTCGATTGTTAGGGTAGATTGTCAGTCATAATTGAGTATAATTGTCGATTGTTAACTGTTGATTGTTACAAGTCGATTGTCGGTCATAATCGAGTATAACTTTGATTGTTAACTGTCGATTGTTAAAGTCAATTGTCAGTCATAGTCGAGTACCACCTTGATTGTGAACTATCGATTGTTAGGGTAGATTGTCAGTCATAATCGAGTATAACTTCGATTGTTAATTGATTGTTCCAAGTCGATTGTTTGTCATAATCGAGTATAACTTTGATTGTTAACTGTCGATTGTTAAAGTCAATTGTCAATAATAATCGAGTACGACTTCTATGTGTTCAAAGTCGATTGTTTGCAGCCGATTGCCAATGATAATCGAGTACAGCCTCTATGGTGAAACCTCGGTTGCTGACAGTCAATTGTCATCCAATGTTAAAGTCGATTGTCAATAATAATCGAGTACGACTTCTATGTGTTCAAAGTCGATTGTTTGCGGTCGAGTGCCAATGATAATCGAGTACAACCTCTATGTTGAAACCTCGGTTGCTGACGATTGTTAAAGTCGATTGTCAATAATAATCGGGTACGACTTCTATGTGTTCAAAGTCGATTGTTTGCAGTCGATTGCCAATGATAATCGAGTACAACGTCTATTGTGAATCCTCGATTGTAAAACCCGAATCTAAGACTGGCTCCTGTAGAGCCCCACTGCAAGACACGCTCCTGTGGAGCCCCACGCTCGAGCTTTGTCCCACCTTATCGCTGGCGCATCCTCAAAAGGCGCTCCAAATTTTGAGGTTCGATTTTTGAGTCAATGATACCGTGCGACTCGATATATAAAAACCGAACGCTATGAGGAAGCAGAGCGAAACCGCCGTCGTGAACCATTCGGCTCCAGGGTTTTTTTCCCCCTCCAAAAGACGCCAATCACCACCGGAACATATGCCGGATCACTAGCCGTAGCGCACCACGCTCCCACGCTCCGCCCACGGGACCACATGGCCCGTATATCCCAAATCGACACCATCGTCTTCTACGGCCCGCGTCGATTTTCCCAGGCTCCTGCATTCCACAGCCACTGGCAACAACCGGAACAGCTCTGTTTACCCTTCCCAACGATCTACAACACCAGGCTACAATATCCAACAACACGCAAACCCTTACGTTACCAAGATTTTCAACCTCTCACTTCGTATTCCTGCGTAGTATGGTTCCCACGATGCCCAAAACAAACACCAGTCTTGCTAGTAACACCGGGATCTGCCATGAGATGCGTGCATTGGGTATGCCATTGAATATCCCATTAGGTATGCCAGTGACAACCGAAACCAGCACGCCACTAGCCTCCCTGATTGTTTCCTCGGTGTGCCCGACACAAACGCGAAAAAAAAAGCAAGAACACCACAGAAATCAATAAACACCCGCCCGGGACACACTTTCCGACCCCGTGACACGGTCGAATGCTTAAGACCCGGATCGTTGAACGGGTAACCGAGATCTTCGCTCTGCAGCAACACGCGTCAACGCGCATGTGCAGATCACCCGTGACGCGCCTCCATGCACGTGTATGCACAATGCCAAAATCTCGGGTTCGGCAACTATGGGATATACGAAGATATATGTATGTGCCAATGCGGGAGAGAGCCGCTGTGTCACTTAAACCGCGCGAACCGCGTAAACGATCGTGCATGCGCGCCATGCACCCACCTGCAAGCCTGCCTACAGGCGCATGTTGTTGATAGCCGAGGAAATCGCAGGCTGGGCGCGAATCACAGTACCCATTACCTTACCATTTCGGATAGCCCAGCATACAGGAGCAATCCCAAACACACATGTGTATATGGCAGAGGGTAGGTGTCAGCACTGGTAACAATGTGGAATAGCAAGAGGCGTTTGGGTATAAGTAGAGCGAGAGAATGCGAGGTTGAGGGACTGTGGAAGACCTGGTTTCTCAGTTTGGACAGATCCGAGAGCAAGTGTCAAGCACCGAGTACTTTGAGAAAAGCACACACACATTCATTCGTTTCCCGCCTAGAGCAGAGAATATTTCCCGCGCACACACAGAAATATCATGAAGTACGCGTTTGTCATGGGTCTGTATTTGGCGGCCACTGCCGCCAGTGGCGCTTCTGCCCCGTCGTCGCAAACGACCGTCACCGATGACGTGACGGCCACGGCCGTCGAGCTCCGGTTCACAAAGACCGAGTCACTTCCCACGGCGTCAAGCTCGGCGCCGGCGTCGGGTTCGGCCGCTTCGTCCGCAGTGACCTCGAGTCTCGCGTCTCTTTCCACGACGCTCAGCGGCTCCGTTTCGGGAACCCCAGGGTCCGAGCCTTCGAACTCCGGCTCCGCCAGCGCGACCTCTGGACCCGTGCCTACCGGTTCTGCGGTAACTACGCCTGAATCCCAGGTCTCTACCACGACTGGCTCTGCCATTAGCTCAACTGGCTCTGCCATTAGCTCAACTGGCTCTGCCGCTAGCTCAACTGGCTCTGCCATTAGCTCAACTGGCTCTGCCGCTAGCTCAACTGGCTCTGCCATTAGCTCAACTGGCGCTCAGGCTTCTGGCTCAACCGAATCTCAGTCCACCACAACTAGCTCTGCCATTACCGTTCCTGGGTCTCAGTCCACTACAGCTGGCTCTGCCGTGACCACCCCAGAATCCCAGGTTTCTTCTGCTACTGGCTCCGCCGTTACTACCCCAGAATCTCAAGCTTCTTCTACTACTGGCTCTGCCGTGACCACCCCAGAATCTCAAGCTTCTTCTACTACTGGCTCTGCCGTTACTACCCCAGAATCCCAGGTTTCTTCTGCTACTGGCTCCGCCATTACTACCCCAGAATCTCAAGCTTCTTCTACTACTGGCTCTGCCGTTACTACCCCAGAATCTCAAGCTTCTTCTACTACTGGCTCTGCCGTTACCACCCCAGAATCTCAAGCTTCTTCTGCTACTGGCTCTGCCGTTACTACCCCAGAATCTCAAGCTTCTTCTGCTACTGGCTCTGCCGTTACCACTCCAGAATCTCAAGCTTCTTCTGCTTCTGGCTCTGCCGTGACCACCCCAGAATCCCAGGCTTCTTCTACTACTGGCTCTGCCCTTACCACCCCAGAATCCTCTGGTACTGGCTCCACCATCACCACTCCCCAATCTCAATCCACATATACCCCAGTTTCTTACTCGTCCTCTTCAGTGTTGTATGCAAACACTACTAGTTCCCAATTCGCTAGCCCAAGTTTGGCCTTTTTCAAAACTACTTCATCAGAGTCCTCTAGTACCTCTGCATCTGGTCCTAGTTCTACAACTGACAGAGCACCTGCGTCAACTGTTGTGCAAACTAGTGCCACTGAGACTACTAGCGACACCTCTACGTTCGGACCCAGTTCTACAACTGACAGAGCACCTGCATCTACTGTTGTGCAAACTAGCGACACCTCTTCGGTCGGACCTAGTTCTACAACTGACAGAGCACCCGCATCAACTGTTGTGCAAACTAGTGCTACCAAGACTACTAGCGACATTTCTGCCACTAGTTCTTCGACAACGAGTACAACTCCAGCCTCAACGTCTGCTACTGCTGTCACTACTCTCGCCGCTGCCACTGCCTCTGCGATCCTCAGCGAGCATAACGCCAAGAGAAACCTGCACATCGATACACCAGACTTGGTATGGGATGATGGTCTTTCTGCATTCTCGTATGCCTACGCTAACTCTTTGAAAGGTACCGATTATGATCCATGTTCTGGTAATTTGATTCACTCCACCGACAGAGGCAACCAGGGTGAAAATATCGCCTACGGTACCACTTTGGACCCAAATCTGCTTGTGGATTTCTGGTACGATGAAATCAAATACTACGATTACAACAACATCACAGGTATTGAACACGATGGTGAAGAAGTCGGCCACTTTACTCAATTGGTGTGGGCTTCAAGTACCAATGTTGGTTGCGCTGTTATCCAATGTGACACAATGGCTTCATTAGGTCAAAATTCGATTTACTTGCTGTGCGAGTACTCACCTGCCGGTAACGTTTACAACGGTACTCCAGGACAAGACGAATTCTCTTTCTTCAAGTCCAACGTTTTGGAACCCAAATCTCAGTGAATTCAATCAAATAAATTATGGCGTCAAGATAAATAAAAATAGCTAACTCAGGTTCGTAGCTAATAAAATAACTGTATTATCATCAGAAAAGATAGTAATTATATTGAAATTTAAAAAAGGATGGGTATTTAGAAGCCTAGTTCCCACCTGGCATAAAGTTCCCGGCAAAGTTAAAGCTCTGATTTCCTTGGTTTCCTTGGTTTGGTCCTTGATTGGGTCTTTGATTGGAGTGGTTACCTTGGTTAGGACGTGACTGATCGTAGTTGCTAGAGTTTTGGCTATAGTTACCTTGATCGTAACGTCCTTGAGAGTTCTGTTGGCCCGAATTGTAGCCACCTTGTCCTCCTTGGTTGTAGTAGCTTTGAGCTCCTTCGTTGAAACCACCTTGGCCACCTTGATTGTAGCCACCTTGACCGCCTTGGTTGAAGCCACCTTGACCGCCTTGGTTGAAGCCACCTGGACCGCCATGGTTGAAGCCACCTTGACCTCCTTGAGCGTAGTTTCCGCTGCCTTGCTGGTTATGGCCTTGTGGTTGTCCGAGACTGCTGCTGCTACCATATTGACTGTTGCTACCATATTGCTGAGCGTTTTGAGACTGTCCAGATGGTTTGCCTCCTAAAAATGAACTTGCCATGGAGGCTAAACCTCCAAAACCGGACTGGCCCTGTGAATTACTGTGACCTTGGTTCTGGTTTTGGTATTGGTTTTGGTTTTGGTATTGGTATTGATTTTGGTTTTGGTTTTGGTTTTGGTTTTGGTATTGGTTCGAATTGGATTGTGCGCTTGATTTACCAAAAAACTGGCCCGCCAGAGCAGCCAAACCCGCACCACCTAAGGCACCAGCCGCAGAGTTCGAACTCCCATGACTAGGCTTACTACCGCCACCAAGCATAGAAGCAACAGAGGATAGATTAAAACCGCCAGAGCTCTTGTTTGAAGAACCCATTATTTTGCTGAGAAGTGCGAGCTTGCCTAGTTGAGACTGAGAGCCACCGTTCCCGCTTCCACCCATGAAAGTGCTGAACAAACTACTTCCAATGTCACGAGAACCTGTCCCGTCACCGTTGTTCACCACATGCTGGCCGATTTTCTGGATGAGGTCCTCAATAAAGGACATTTGACTTGGACTAGGGTCCTGCTTTGCAGCTGTCGTCAAAGAGTCCACAGCCTCTTCGTGCCTTCCTTGTTGAAAGTAGTTCTCCGCTTGACTGATAAGTTGATTAACGTCCATGTTTGCACTTTTCCGATTAGGCTATTGAACGAATTGTCTTGTTGTTCTTGATTGAATTTAACACCTGTGCTTAAATTTTAAAATACTTGAAATGCTTTTACGGTCGGTCCTTCATGAAAATCGAGATTGGTAAATTAAGTACACGCATAATGATGCCAAAGAAAACTAAAGAAACATCAAGTAAATATTGGCATTTAAATGGACAGTTACGAGCGCAAGATCGGGTGCTTTATCCAAATTCCGAACGTTGGGCGTGGGCAATTAAAATATGTGGGTTCTGTAGAAGGCAAACCAGGAACATTCGTCGGTGTCGATTTATTGGCTAACATTGGTAAGAATGATGGGACTTTCCAGGGAAAACGTTATTTTGAGACCGAATATACCCAAAGTGGGCTTTTCATACAACTTCAGAAGGTATCTGGGCTCATAGATGCTGCGACTAATGGTGGATCATCAAGACGTAGCACTTTTGGAGACGCCCACAGCGGGAGTAGGCCAGCAACTATTTCAACAACAGTGCCAAGATCACCGACACCAGTTCGTACGGCTTCTAGACACAGCTCGACGGCCTTTTCGGATGCAATGGACGTAGACGGCGAGGACCGCCGTCATTGGAGCTCAACTTCAACCAGCTCGAGCCGCCCCAATATCGAGTTCAAATTCCACCAACAGACGCAGGAGCTTTCTCAATGCAAAAAATTATTGAGCGAGCAAAGGATAGTGTTAGAGGAGATTCAGCCCGCAATCGATGACTACGAGGCCAAATTGCAAGAAATGGAGATACAAATTGGAAGTCTACAAGCGCAACTGGCGAAAGAAAGAGAATCACAGAGCAAGCAAAAACAGTATTTTGAGACTGAGCACGAGCAGCTGTTATCTGTGGTGGAAGAACTGCATATGGAGATTCGTGAAAACGAAAAACGCATGCTAGACGTACGACAACTGCAACAAGCTGAGAATGCGCTGCCGACAGATTCAACGATTGCCGAGCTTCAGGCCGAAAACGATTCTCTGCGGGAAAAACTTGATACGCTTAAAGAGCAAGCAAGTTCCGAAGCCTCCGCTGCTGTGAAATGGGAGAAGGAACGAGATCAGTTGAGGCTACAAAACGAGTCCTTGAGCTCTGAGTATCAATACATCTCCAAGGAACTGCGTGAAACGCAGATGAAGCTAAGCGAAGCACAGACAAACGTCACTAATATGTCCCCGGATCCAAACCCCGAGATCGAGAAACTAAAATTACAGTTGGCAACTGCAAACGCCAAACTGATCACATTGGAAAGCCCCCCATCACCCCAACCTAGCGCCTTAGCTCCAACGACTTCTTCTGACCCCACAGAACATGAGACGGAGTCTTTGCCGCTTTATATACCTAAAAAGGCTGATCGTGCCGCTGGAAGACAAAAATGGTGTGCCTTATGTGAGAGAGATGGACACAATAGCTTGGACTGTCCGTACGAGAACGATCAGCTATTTTAGAAAACAAGGTTGAAAGTAGTGTAGGCGGATGGATGAAGGGAGCTGGCGTTTGCTCGCATTACAATCAATTGAACCTTGAGCTTTTCGAATACTTTAGTACTCGAGATTCAATCGGTCAAATTTTTCATTATTCTCCATCTCATGATTATTGAAATCTGGAAGTCTGTTTCTGACTCAGAGATTAGAGTGCGTATATATATCATATTGCCTCTAATTTGGAATCTGCAGCACTGACCGAGTTCCAATTTGTTTGGTTACTGATTGAAAAACCAAACTAGACGAAACAATAATCTTTTGAAGGCTAAAAACATGGTTTTCCCGATTTTACCTCTCTTCAGCAGAGGTGAAGAATTGGCAAGCGTCGTTGAAGCCAAACCGTACGTTGGACTAACTGGTCAGGCTTTACTAAACTTGTCTTATACTAGTGTTGAGCAAGCCTCTGCATTCATTCAAAACAACATCTCCTTTAGCTTCGTATGTGGTCTTCTCAGTGCAGACCACAGGGTAAGTGATGATGATATTGTGCGCTTTGTCAACAGCGGTATATCGGTTCTGTTTGTGGCTAGCAAAGAACAGGCTATTAGCTTAGAAGAATTAGGTGTGCCTAAGGATAGAGTAGCTATTTTTGACGGTTCCGCTTACACCAGCAAATTTGGAGTGGTTCAGAGATTTTGCAAAGACAACATTGTTGAAGCCAAAGATCTTTCTGAACAGAAATTGACCCAGGCCTTGTTGTCCGCAGCTAAAACTGACCGCGAAGATAAGCTTTACACTACTTTAGTTGTAGACACTCACGAGCGTTGTCTAGGTCTTGTGTACTCTTCCAAGGAGTCGATCAAACTCGCCATTGAAAAGCAAGTAGGCGTGTATTTCTCACGCTCTAGAAATGAAATTTGGGTCAAAGGTTTGACTTCCGGAAACACTCAAAAACTAATGTCCGTCCAACTAGACTGCGACGGCGATGCCTTAAAGTTTGTTGTGGTCCAAGAAGGCAAAAAATCCGATTTCTGTCACCTAAATACCGCGTCCTGCTATGGTGAATTCCAACAGGGTCTGGTTGGGCTCGAACAGCTCCTTCGTCAAAGATTGGAAAATGCACCAGAAAAGTCATACACCCGTAGGTTGTTTAACGACCCAGAGCTACTTTCTGCAAAAATCAAGGAGGAAGCTGAAGAATTAACAGATGCCAATACTAAGAGCGAAATTTCATGGGAAGCCGCCGATTTGTTTTATTTCGCTATGGTCAAATTAGTATCTAGCGGTGTTTCTTTGGATGAGGTTGAGAGAAACTTGCACACCAAACATCTGAAGATTACCAGGAGACAAGGCGATGCCAAGCCAAAATTTTTGAAACAGGATCCTAAACCTGAATCAGTTAATGAGCCGGAGACTCCAACTAATGGTAGTATCAACCTAAATGTAGTTTCGGCTCAGAACAAAGCTGCAGTAGCTGCAGCTCTGAGTAGACCTATTCAAAAAACCGCTGATATTATGCACTTGGTTAATCCTATCGTGGAAAAGGTGAGGAAGGATGGGAATAAAGCTTTGTTAGAGTTCACAAGTAAGTTCGATGGTGTGCAACTAGAGTCTCCCGTACTAGAAGCTCCATTCCCAGATGAATACTTAGAGGGCCTCACCCAGGAAATGAAAGAAGCTTTGGATTTGTCGATGGAGAATGTTCGTAAGTTTCACGACGCTCAGTTACAGAAGGAAACTCTTCAGGTCGAAACTCAACCTGGTGTCATGTGTTCACGTTTCCCACGCCCAATTGAGAAGGTAGGTCTCTACATCCCAGGTGGTACTGCTGTTTTACCCAGTACTGCCCTTATGTTGGGTGTCCCTGCGCGCGTAGCACAATGTAAGGAGATTGTCTTTGCATCTCCTCCCCGCAAATCCGATGGTAGAGTCTCCCCTGAAGTTGTATATGTGGCTAAGAAAGTCGGCGCTTCCATGATCGTGTTGGCCGGTGGTGCGCAAGCCGTAGCCGCTATGGCTTACGGTACAGAGTCAGTTCCAAAAGTGGATAAGATTTTGGGTCCCGGCAACCAGTTTGTCACGGCTGCCAAAATGTATGTCCAAAATGATACCCAAGCCCTGTGCTCTATCGACATGCCAGCTGGTCCAAGTGAAGTGTTGGTGATTGCCGATGAAGACGCTGATGCTGATTTTGTGGCATCAGACTTGCTCTCACAAGCCGAACATGGTGTGGATTCCCAGGTTATTTTGGTGGGTGTTTCTTTAAGCGAGAAGAAACTCACTGAAATTCAGGATGCCGTCCATCGTCAAGCAGTGGAACTACCCCGTGTGGACATTGTGCGCAAGTGTATTGCTCACAGTTCTGTTATCGTATGCGACTCCTACGAGGAGGCTTTCGACATGTCCAATAACTACGCCCCGGAACATTTGATTTTGCAAATCGTTAATGCGTCCAAATACGTTGACCTGGTTTTCAACGCCGGTAGCGTTTTTGTGGGTGCCTATACTCCTGAGTCGTGTGGTGATTATTCTAGTGGTACCAACCACACTTTGCCCACTTACGGTTATGCCAGACAGTACAGTGGTGTGAACACTGCTACTTTCCAGAAGTTCATTACCTCACAAAGCGTTACACCCGAGGGATTGCAAAATATCGGCCGTGCTGTTATGAGTCTCGCTAAAGTAGAAGGTCTTGATGGTCACCGTAACGCTATCAAGATCAGAATGCAAAAGCTCGATATGCTACCGGGAGACTTCCAATAAATCTAGATTCACAACAAGCGTAACGAAATTCAATGAATATTAAGGATAGAAAGATATTTACAGTAATAGAATTCCATTATCTTCAGTAGAGAAATGACTTGGTTGCCGGTTACGTGTTTTCTGTCACGAGTGGAGATCAATTTTCTATAAATTACAGCGTAGGCTAAGAAATTGAAATCTCGAGACGAACAAACGTCTTGAATATAAGCATCAAATACAATGGGTTCTGCTACTTTAGGACTTCAGAAACATGCAAGCAGGGTTCTAGCACGCAATAGAAGGGCAACACAGCCTAACAAGCCACTTTTGCCACCTTTGCCGCTTTACAGACGAATTTTGAGAGTGCACCAAAATTTGCCAGCTCCCCAAAGAGAGCTTGGAGACCAATACGTGAAAAATGAATTCAAGCTCCACAAAGGTACCACGAATCCGCTACACATTGTAGGGTTCTTAGCTTCTTGGCAAGACTACCTGCATGTGATCACCCAAGGACAGTGGCACGAAGCTACATTATCCGCAGAATTACTAGACAAGATGTCACCGGAGCAAGTAACCCAGCTGTACGAACTTATGAAAGAAACGGAGACACTTCGTCTACCAGAGGACAATTGACCGAGGGTGTGGTAAGATGTTGCGAACTTTAGTCGTCTAGATTGTCCGTGAAAGATGATCGTAGGATTTTTTCAAATATCGAGTTTTCTTTCCATGGCATCTCTGCCCGCCGAAAACTGGTGCTACAAATCGGTACTAAGCGCAGCACAAGCCTTTACTGTTCCGTGACTAGTATCGAACTGAATAAGCTAGTCGATAGAAAATGACTGCTCGTGTTGATTCGATGAAGAATGGGTTCTTGGTTATCCCATTCAAGTTGAACCCATCTGATAAAGTGAAAAATGGACTGAAAGATAGCTCAGACAGAACGGATTCAACAGAAGCAGACCTCGTAGCACATTATATGTTTATGAAGAAACATCTATCTAAGAACAATGAAGAGCAAAACTGTCTTTTTCTAGCTAATTTGCCGCTGCTGACGCATGCAGAAAATCTGAAAAAAGCTTTAGCCGAGATTTTAGAGCAACATGGCGCTGTAGCGCATGTCTCGCAACTACTCCACCACGATGAGTTCGGTCTAAACGATATTGATCTTTCAAGCCTCACTTCGGATCTAATGTCGACCGGGAGTGCAGAGGAAAAACGGTTTACGCCAAGAAACACCGCTCTGTTGCAATTCGTGGATTCCGCAAGTCTTGAAAATGCTTGGAGTGCATTGCGCAAATATTCTCAAGAGCGCGAAAAGGCCAAGCTTGTAAATTGGAGCTTTGAGTCTCCATCAATGGAGACTTTCACCAATTTCTACAAACCTTTGGACTTGGACTACTTGAAAGAAGATATCTACTCTCACATGACGCTATTTGAGCAGCGAGAACAGCAGGCACAAGAAGAAACACAATCATCAATTGTGGATGAGGATGGGTTTACATTAGTGGTAGGCAAAAACACCAAGTCGTTGAACTCTATTCGTAAAAAGATTCTGAATAAGAATCCTTTATTGAAACATGAAAAGATTGTCAAGCCTCCCACGATGGTGGACAAGAAAGCTAAGCAAGATTTTTACAGATTTCAACTCAGAGAACAGAAGAAGCAAGAAATTTCGGAGCTACTAAAGAAGTTCAAACAGGACCAAGAGACGATCAAGGAAATGAAAAGCAAGAGGAGATTTAATCCTTACTCGTGAAAGGTGGAATAGTACAAACAATCGAGTGTAAATACGGTAAAAAATAATTGACAGTTACAACGCATCTTAATGATTATGGTCTTGATATTAGTAAATACTAGTTACAATCTGCCACCAGGCGTGGTCAAGCCGCCATTTACTTCTTCGAAATCACCACTCTGCCGCAGCATAATGGCAGGGTGCAGGCCTTGCTGCTTAAGGTTTTTGAAAATCTGCACGGGCTTCTCATCCAGCTCCAACATTCGTTCTTGGTCACCATAACATATGACTAGGACGTATTGCCGCCAGTCTTGCTCGCTTAGACCGTGACGTTTCATTGCACTTTTTAAAATTCGTTCGCAAGAGTCTTCCTTAGAGGCACGCATGTGTTTCAAAGGCTCACTACCAGCATTGCCGGCATGCTGTGTAGCAGACAATGTGGTAGGAGTAGTGCTATTTGCAGCGGTCAGAGATTGCTGTGAGGCGGTGGTGGAATTGTTAAGCCCTTGTCGTACCGCTGGCGTGTTGGGCGACCCGGGAGTCACCACGCGATGCCCTTCAAAGTAGTCGTGTTGAGGTTGTTGGTGCTGGGACTGGATTGCGCCACTCTGTGTCGTTTGAATTTGCGGTGCGAGGGAATCCTTCTTGACTACTTCGAGCACGTCAAGCCTGAGCCGCGCATATTGGCTTTGAAAATCCTGCAGCTTGTCGCTTACAGTCGAATACAGCTGGCTCAGGACAGTCAAAATCTCATCCTCCTGAGAACGTTTTTGGTGTTTCAATCGATTGATCTCCAACTTCAACTGCACTGCCAGTTTCGAATTGTTGTCTGTGAGCTGCTTGCAATCGTTCAAATCCAGCTCTAGTAATGACGCGCCGTCTATTTCGTTCTCGCGAAAGCTGTCTCGTACTTGATCTAGCACGGCGTCGCTGCCAAAGCGTACTTTCTGCTCGCACCATATCAATACTTCTTCAATGCCCCATTGAGTGACATCTTCGGTCGTAGTAGCATCAGAGTCATTCGTAATAGATGTCATACTAACGGTGAATGCAGAGAGTCAAGCAGGAATGAGCTTATAGCGTCTTTGTTGGTAAAGATGTTTGTTACCTTGGCGAGATCAAGTCAGTACATTCCGTTCTTAGTGAACCCCAGAAATAGATTATCGAGTACCGCGTATACAGTGATATCTGATTTTCGTGTAAATTCTAATCATTAGACACGAACGTGTAAAAAGTTCGTAGAGCATGATGGATACATGCTCAAATTCGTCTTTCATTTCAATTATATATACAGAATGCTATGCGATGATACAGGATTTGTGGAATTTTCTTGGTCTCATGCTTCTCTCTCCTTCCAGATGTCGTCCGAACTTCCCCTGTGCTTGGCATTTAGCTCAGCCTGGTCGCGGTACCACTGCTGAATCTTGACCGGGTCTGTGCCGTGTAAAATACAGAACTTGAACTTTTCCAATTGCTTGCTGCACGCATTAAACTCGCCGTAGCGATAGTAGTTCCGGAACTGGCCTCCGACCGAGTAGCAAGCGCTGAGCTGGTCAAAAGCCTCGGTACAGCTCATAGTAGCTGGATACTTGGTCGTCATGGCGCGAACGGATTTCTGGAAGCAGCGTTTCTTGCAAATATTAGTGAGCAAAAAGAGCAAAGTCGGCTTTTTTCAAGATAAAAGCGACAAAGGATAGATCTTTGGCAAGGGCTGAGTCAGGACCAAGACTCCAGAAGTATATGTTTATAAGGCTAGCAGTAGCGACTATCAGAAGTTCTAGAGCTCCGGGACCTGTTTCTAAGACGTTATTTCAAAGACCATTTTCAATTACACTGAGTAAGATGAGCGAAGGCTGGAACCCTAATTTAACTGCCGAGCAGCTCAAGGTGCTCAGAGACAAACACACGGAAAGACCTCATACGGGTGCCTACTTGAATAGTAAGGAGTCTGGGATCTATCACTGCGCTAACTGTGATTCTCCACTCTACAAGAGCGACACCAAGTTTGATTCGCAATGTGGATGGCCGTCATTCTACGAAGAAGTGAAAAAAGGTGCCATCACATATCACAAAGACAAGAGCATGTTCACGGAAAGAACCGAGATATGCTGTAGCAACTGCGGCGGCCATTTGGGCCACGTATTTGAGGGCGAGGGTTGGAAAGAGAGGTTGGGTTTGCCGCAAGACGTCAGACACTGTGTGAACAGTTTGTCTTTGAATCTCAAGAAGAAGGAGTAGGCGGAGACGCGCCATGCTCTCTATCAGTATCCGAAAGGGAGTTTCAGTGATCAAAAGGTTGCGCTGGAAGTTGCGTTGCAATTAGTTAGAGGTTGTAATAGTGCGTAAGCGTTTACAGAGTTATTATATCAAATGCCATTGCGATTAGCTCAAAAGCTGAAGGTCTTTTAATTAGAAATTACACAGGGGCCATCCGTATGATTTCCCCACATTGTTGATCGTGATTTTTTATTAATACTTTTTAGTTGCTTGTCATTGCCTCCAAATAGAGAAGTGAGAGGCCTAGATGTGATTTTGGTCTCCAAATGGATCGTTTGAATCAACTGGCTCAGGGTTTCCGGAAAAAGTAGAAGATAACGCAGAGCCATTATCGTCTTCGTCTTCGTCGTAAGCCGAAATGATGGTCTCCTCGTCAGAAATTTCACCACTTAATTTATCATAATCTGCCAAAGCTTTCACTAATTCTTCATTGGCATGGATCAAACTGCCCAAGAATTCTCCTTCGGTGACCAATTGTAAATATCTTAAAACTTTGCGACGCACAGCGCGAGCCTGGACAAATTTAGCGGTGGCCTCTTCGCTATTTGTGCTTTGCATCGAAGATGGCAATGTTTTCAAGGTGTTTTTAAGGGAGATGGCAGAGGCCAGAGAATCGCTAATCAACAGTCTAATGCGAGGCCCTTCCTCTTGCATATCGATTAATGGGATTCCATAGCGCTCATCGGGAGACATAAACGAGGCGTCGGCCTCATCGTTCATGAAAGTCGTGCGCCTCTTGGCACCTGTGCGGGCTTTGGTGGTATATTTGGTCCTAACCTTGCGTCCCAATTCGTAAAGACCGTCATAACTATGACTGGGACCCTGTTCTTCGATCATTTCATACCACCCCAAAATGTATGCAATGCATTTCTTCACAATTTTGGGATGGTAACGAACGCCACGGCCGTCCGTATTGGATTGCAGCGCGATGACTTTCAGTCTGTCCAGCAACTTGGCGTCATTGTACACCTCCGGGAACTTGATGCGTTGCGACACAAACAGGTTCAAAAGTTCCAGAGCACGCGACTGCTGGATTCTATCGCCATATTTCAACTTTTTGCGCAGACATCTGGCCGCTTCACCTTGATTATTACTGTAGGCATAATCCCCCTTTCCAGACCGAATTTGCTGAATGAGTGACGCAAGTTCCACTTCTAAAGTAAAGTTCTCCGACGACACAACTCGGTCAATCGTATCTGTAATTGAGGTGTGCTGGTGATCCGTCAGAAATCCCATTATCGATTAACGTTCAAGGATAGATGCTGGTCAATTTTCTGTGTCCTATTTGTGCCCTACTAAACCGCAGAAAAGTAATCTCAACAAGTGTTGATTCTTACGCTATTCAATTGCAATTCAAAAGCTGAGAATTGCTCTGTTGGTCCTGCTTAACTTCACGTCAACTTAGGCACACTCATATGATAACTTCGGCTCGATTTCAGTTAGGGGAGCGAAAAGTTTATCTACTAACCACATGTGATTACCCGTCTATGTTGACAATGGGAAATTAGTATATAAATTCATCGAAAACATTTGTAATATTGCAATCGGACTTATTTAATAGAAAACTTTCTTAAATGGATTTTACCAAGATATACACATTCGTTGGTATACTATTCACAGTGTTTTTATTCCGTAGATTCTTCGGCTCCTATTTTAACACAATGGCGTCTCCAGAAACTGTTCAAAAAGTTAAAGCTTTGATCAAGGACAACAAGATCTTTGTTGCCTCCAAGACATACTGTCCATACTGCCAAGCTACTATCAAGTTGTTGTTCGAGGACAAGAAACTGAGCAAGGAACAAGTTCACTTGTTGCAGTTGGACACAATGAAAGAGGGTGCCGAAATTCAGGACGCTTTGCAAGAAATTACTGGGCAAAGAAGCGTGCCAAACATCTTCATCAGTGGCAAACACATCGGTGGCAACAGCGACTTGCAAGCTTTGGAGTCTAGCGGTAAGTTGGACGCTCTTTTGAAGAAGGCTCTTGCTTAGTTATATAAGAGAGTGTACTTTTTGTACCAATACATGAGTCTATATCCATATGTGAGCAAGAATTAAGTGTGAGCTTAGCAATGTTTCAAAAGTTTTACAAGAGGCAAAAAGTTGAGATTAACAATAGTTTTAATAGCTAAGCATACATGTATATATGTGCTCGTAACAGCACTTGACGCATTTATAAGAAGGACGCAAGGATGGCAACAAAAGCGATGAGCACACGGTTGGTGGTCAAAATGGCACCAGCACCGGTGTACTGACTAATGGTGACAGAAGTAGGGCTAGAAGTGGCAACACCTGAATTGGCCGAAGCGGCTGCAGCGGTATTTGTAGCCGATGATGGGGAAGATGACTTTATCACAGTAGACATGCCCAAAGTGGTAACAACCACCGAGGTGGATTGCGAAACTTGAGACGTTTCTTGAGCCCAACAGGAGTGTTCCGAACAGGAGGTAATGGTGTCCACAACGGTAGTAGGATGAACAACAGTGGTAACAATAGAAGTCACTGCAACAACATTGGCCTCAGAACTGGAAGTGGAAGCGACAATAGAAGTTGATTCTGGAGCCACTGTAGCAGATTCGGAAGTAACTGGACAGTAGGTAGTGTAAGAAGTTTCAGTGTTATCAATTGTAGTAACAACGACAGAGGTTTGCATCTCAACGCTAGAACCAGCGGAGGCTGGAGCACCAGAAGTAGTTGAAGTCACTGCCGAGGAGGTAGTAGTAGGCTCAGAAGTGGAGAGTGGGCAAACGGTGGTGTAAATGGACTCGACGCCGCTAACAGTGGTGGTGACCAATGATGTTTGTAGAGCAGCGCTCGAGGAAGCAGAAGTGGTAACAGGAACGAAGCTTGTGTAGGTAGCTTGTTCACCGTTAGTGGACGTGGTGGTAATCACGACTGGCGAGGATGAGGGTGCGGTGGACTCTGGACAGACAGTGGTGTAGATGGTCTCCTTACCGCTAATCGTTGTAGTAACGATAGAGGTTTGCACTTGAGATGACACTGGGAAAGTGGTTGTGTAAGTGCTGGAAACACCGTTTTCAGTAGCAGTGATAACGGAAGTTTGTAATTCAGTTGAGGATTTTGGCATGGTTGAAACAGGGCAGTAAGTAGTGTAAGAGGTGACGGTACCACTCTCGGTGATGGTAACGACCGAGGAAGTGTAGAGACCAGAAGCGGCGGCTTGCGACGAAGAAGTCTCGGGACAGTAGGTAGTGTATTCGGTGGAGGTACCGCTGATGGTAGTGGTAACCACGGAGGCGGACATCGACGCGATTTGAGTTGGACCATTGGAGCCGACAATCATGGTAGAGATTGGAACGGTGCCGGTGAAGGAGCCGGTAGCGGTTGCAAAAAAGGAAGTCTCGGCAGAGGAAGCCATGGCTGAGGAGCCCGAGACGGTGGAGCCCGAGACGGTGGAGAAGGCCGAAGAGGAAACGGAGCCGCTGCTGCTGCTGCTGCTGCCAGTGCCCAGGTCACACGACTGCACGTCGACGCTGGACCAGGTCAATTCTTGGCCCTCTTGGTCCTTCAAATGGAACACTTCGTACTGGTTCCACGTGACCAGGGTCTTCTGGGAAGCGCCGTCGGCGCTGTAGAGGAGCATTCCGGAACGCAGGATCTCGCATGCGCTGGAGTCGACGGAATCGGTGTTGACGGTGACGTCGAAGCCGTCGTTGGAGGACGTGACGGAAACGAGATCGTTGTTTTCGCGGAAATAGTACGCCACGTCCAGTTCGTGCTGGTAGTCGATGGCGACCTTGAAGGTCTGGGCGGCGGCGGCAATCGCGCTAGAGGCCATGAGCCCTAGAGCCAGTCTGCAGGAAAGCATGGGAGGGAGACGCGGGGACGAAGGGGGGAGACGGAGGGATCACGTGCGCGGCAGTAGCTGTAGCTGTAGCTGTGGCAGGAGTTTCAGTCGTAAGAGCTTCTTCGAAGTGCAACACAACACAGGAGTGAGGGAAAGAATCTACCAACCAACCCATTCCTCTCCCACGCGTCCCGCTTATATACAAACTTCCCCACTTGCCAGGGCGGGTCTTTTGCCATAGGACCACAAACTCGCTCTCGTACACACGAAAACACAAGCTGTAAACAAACAGCATTAACCCCGAAGCGCTGGGATCTCGATGTTTTGGGACAATTGAGCTGCTGCATGCATGCACAGGGTGCATGCATAGTTTACGACGCACGATCATGCAGTGGGATGATCTTCGGTGGCGCTGGAGATCCCGTCAATGCGCACATGTGCATATCAGACGCACGAGTGCATGCATGATTTACAATGCGGATATGCAGCTCGGCAGTTGGATTCCGCGTAAATGGAAGCACGTGTGGTTGCCGGGACGACGCGCGGCCCAAAGGTTTTCGTGTCCGGGAAGCGGTTGTCGTAGTGATGGAGGTGGCGAAAGTAGCAGTAGCCGTTGTAGTAGTGCTAGTGCTAGTGCTAGTGGTATGTGTAGTGGTAGAGGTAGTAGTAGAGGTAGTCGTATATGTAAAGTAGCGGCAGCTTTACTATGTGTAGTAGCGGTAGTGGCAGTGGTATCTGCAGCTTTAGTATGTGTAGTAGTTGTACTTTTGTAGTTGTAGCATCCGCTGTACCAGATCAGTAGTAGCTTTATTATGTGTAGTGGTTGTAGCACCAGGAGTATCTGTAGTAGTTTTTGGCATCCGCTGTAGTAGTTTGGGCATCCGCTGTATCACTTGTGCTGGCTCTCTCACGTGCTGGTTCTCTCACCTCACCGCCCATCGCCAATCGCCGGACCACGTGACATGTCTCTTGGTTCGCCAAAAGCTCGCGCTCCTTTGCCGCCCACATCCTTCCATCGTTCACTGTAGTCCAGCACTTGCTCTCGAAAAGGTTTCAATCCTTCCTTTTCACGCTACGACATCGTTATGGCCTGGATCGGATTGTCCACCCACACACACCCGCCAAACTCGGTCTGATGTACCGTCTTCTTCTTCACCGTATGGTCTGTAAACTCAGCAGCGGCCTTCACGTACGACAAGGGCAAGATCTTGGCCTCCGAAGAGTCCCGTTTCGTCCAAGTCTCGATTTTCGCCATCACCGCGTAAAAGTCGTCCATCTGCATCTGCTTCCGGCAGTGGATGTCGCACATGTGCAGCAGAAGCTTCAGCGTGAAATACGCATCGTTCCCTGCGTTGTGCAAGAACGCGTGCGGAACCTCGAACAGCCGAAGTATCTTGCCCAGGTTTGCACCTTTGCTTCCGTACGAGCCCTTGAACAGCCGTTCCGTGTCAAGAACCAGCGCTCTGTTCGTGGTTTGTGGTTTATTCTTCAATTCGTAATCAATGTCTGTAGGTATATTCACACCAATGCTTTCCAGCCACTTCAAATCGCCCTTCACGTTGTGACCCACAAATGCACGATCCCAACTCCGCTCCGCGGCCGTTTCCGGAACCATGTAGTAATTGATGAGAGTCTGTATGAATTCAACGCAATTATTCAACGACATCACATAGCTTTCGCCCATGAGGAAGCAATCCTTAAGATCACACACGAACTTCCCGTTGCGTAACTTCAAAGACTCTGCAACTATTAAGTGATACGTCCGAAACTTGGGAATTGTAGAAAACAAGCTTTCGCGCGGGTCGTAGATCGAAATACCGATTTCAGTTACCACGTTTGTGTTACGTTCGAATGCCTCAACGTCAACGCAGAAACAAACCGTCCGTTGTGCTGCCAAGTGGCGGATCGCATTGCTCAGGTATGCAAAGTTCGAGTTTCCGGGCACCGCACAGACCTTCGGGCTGTGTTCGTGTGTGGTTTTACGCAGCGCTTTCTGCAGTAAGGCTTCGGCCTTGGCAACCGCCTCGGCATCGCCATTAGCATCTGCTTGAGGTTGCGGTACCACATCTATGCTCGATTTGACCTTCTCCAGCTTCTTTTTTAGTTCCTTGTTGGACCGCGATTCCTGCTGTTGATACGAAATCCCGATAGTCTCCAAATAGTTCTCGATATACTTGGCGCGGGCCTCGTGGGGCTCGTAGGACACTGCGGTAAGCTCGCGAAAGTGTTGGTTCTCTAGCATCCGGCTTTTAGACAAACCCACATCGTTTACAACACAAGCCGCAGCTCGGAAATATGCACTTGCACTGTGAGGGGCTTTGGGCACATTTGGGCCTCTCACAAAGATGCCACTTGCCTCGTGGCGCGAGGCCCTCTTCCCGTTCTGGTGAAAACTCATTTGCGTTGTCTTGTAATTTTTTAGATCCAGTTTCACTCTTTTAACAGGTGTACAATTCAAGTTCCTGAGCATCAACTGGCACGCGGTTAAATGACGCTGTTAAACCTACCAAATTTGAACCTCTATATCAAATATTCAAAGCGCAGTTCTCAAGCACTTTCAGAACCCTAAAAGTCTGATCTATGTCTGTATTGTTATCGTGTTACCGTTAAATCATCTTCCGCTGCTATTAGATCGCATCTAATTATTAAAATTTCAATATCCAAGCCAGACGACGATGATGATGATGATGATGATGATCGGTTAAAAAAAATTGGAAAAAAAATTTTGAAGAACTGTTCTTCAGCGATGAGCTAGCGAGAAGAGAGGAAAAGAACTCTTTTAAGTGTGCATTCACTATTGTTTGAAAAGTAATATTCAATATTTCTTAAGGAAGTTTGTGGAGCTTGAATTGAGAGGATACTACGGAAGAAAGCAAATTGATTCCAATCAAACATCTCAACAGACTTTTTAACACGCAAATCAGTTCACATCCAATCATGTCCGAGCCTGTTGATATTGCACCACCAGTAGTTGTGGAGTCACCTGCAGAAGAAGATCAAATTGTTAAACAGCCCGTACTTTCTCCAGCGCCAGTGCCCACAACATCGCCTTGGAAAGCGGTTCCCGTCGTCAGCTCAACTCCCATTCAACAAAGCAATGGCTCTAGCAAATGGCCATCGGCTCACGAGGCCGTGGGGAAGCTAGAGAAACGCGATAAACCGGCCGCTCAGGCTCCCGTCGTGAAGTCGACGGGTAAAGAGAAATGGGTGCCCATGAAGGCGTCTATCGTCGTCTCTGGCTCTAAAAAGTTTGGTAGCACTAGCAATGGTAGCAGTGTTGGCAGTAATGCCGGCGCCAGAAAAGGACAAGCTGGTAAAAAACCTCGCAGGACCGCCAGTACCACCGGCGCCGCCACTGCCAGAACCAAGAAATCCTCTCCGGTCGCCAAGGAAGACGCTAAACAGGACTCATCTTCTGGTTCCCAAGTAGCGGTTGATGACGAAAGCAGAGATTCCGATGCTGACTTCGGTAGCACAGATGTCGTGGCACCTGCAGACGTGGACAATGCTTCTGAAAATTTGTCTACAGAAGTATCAAAGTCCTCTGAGCTTTCACAAGCTCAGTCCGGCAATGACTCAGACCATTCGTCCAATATCCATCAACAGAATACAGATGGATTTCAAAGAGGGGCACAGGTTCAGGGCCAAAACAATGGATACCCAAGAAGACGTTTTAACCAAGGCCATCACGGCGATAATAACGGCTCTTTCAAGCCTCATCAGCCTCACTCACAATACCCAGCTAAACAAGCGTACGGATCATTTCGTCATCAGCAAACGAACCGTCCTTTCAGTCCAGGTTATCGCCAAAAATCAAATCAAAGAAATGGGCCCAACGGGTTTTACAATCCTCAACCCCCACATCCATTTGTTGCTGTCAACAACATTGCCAGGCAAATTGAGTACTACTTTAGCATTGAAAATCTGACTAAGGACGAATATCTACGTTCACAATTAAATGCTGAAGGATTTGCTCCACTGTCGCTCATTACTAAGTTTTACCGAATTGTTAACATGTCGTTCGGCGGCGATGAATCCTTGATAATGGGGGCTTTGAGAGAAATTGTTGCCAACGAAAATGCTACTGTGGATGTTGCAGAATTGGAACAAGACGAAATTGAGAACAACGTTGCCAAATACCTCGTGCGCTCTAAAAGCTGGCAACAGTGGGTTACGAAAGATGAAGCTCAACAAACAACTGAACCAGAATCTAGCAACCAAAAGATTCTTGCTAATGACGACCTCGACTCTTTCCGCATCCAACCTCCGGTCTTTGAATCATCCCCAATGGAACATCAGCATTCTAATACAGAACAAAATACCGAAACTGAAGAGTGAGTGCAGTCGCCACTACATTGGTCATTTTAAAGAATGATGAAAAGAAAAATAATAATAAACACCAACAAAAAATCGTATTTGT
Organism: Lachancea nothofagi CBS 11611; assembly: GCA_900074755.1. Taxonomy (NCBI): domain Eukaryota; kingdom Fungi; phylum Ascomycota; class Saccharomycetes; order Saccharomycetales; family Saccharomycetaceae; genus Lachancea; species Lachancea nothofagi. The sequence goes on along the minus strand of LT598453.1, from coordinate 93,337 downwards.
ACCATACCTGCATGGTCGTGATCCTTAAAATGTTTTATGCACGAACCAAGAATTATGACCTGAAGAGCTGAGACTTTTCAAGCTTCAAATCTGGAGCATATTTCACCTGTTGAGTAATTGGTTATATTATAATCAATTCAGCATTTTTTTTTAATTGTTTTTTTTTTTCGCTGGGTTCAAAATCCGTAGGGAAGAGATCATCATAATTGCTTAGATAGTGCTTGACTTCTTCGTTGTTCAACACATCGAACACTGTAAAGACTCAAGCCGTTTTTAAATCCCAATTTTTTTTTTGTTTTTTTTATCCGCTCGCAAATAGTGTGTCCATGTATCTAGCGTATTTATCTACCTTATTCATAGCCCAGTCGTTTTTTCACATAGCGGTTTAAGAAGTTTAGATCAAAACCTCATTCACAAATCGATCAAGTACATTTCGCGAACTTTCTTAGCTAACGTCGGTAATTTAGAAGTGTCTCAGGTATTGTTTTCTTAGCCTATTAATAACAATAATGCAAAGCTTTTGTAGACAAACGACGTTCTTGAAGTTCGAGTTTTTATGAGTAGGGTAGAACAAAGTTCAATTGGAAAGATGCATCTTCTCAGCACTTCTATTTTTCTTAAACTTGGGACCAATCTGCCTTTAGTTCACAATATCCTTGCAGGCTGCAAAAAGATTGGTCGGAGCTGCCGAACAACTACCGTATCCCACCTTTGGTCGCTGTAACTTTAATTCACCAGATGCATCGTCTTGTACTTCTATCTCAACTATGTCGACAGGTTTGAGGAAGACCAAAAACTTCCTGGACCAAACCAACTTTCGCCGTCATATTCCAAGAACAGATCCGCGCATTTGACTCTTCGGCTGTTGCAGATCAGACATGCATCCGTTTTTCTACCTGTTTCTCCACTTGGACCTTGAATTAACAAGGATATATTGAAATGAAAATAATCCCATCAATATATTTTAGTCGTCTAGCATCCCTTGCAAAGAAGACCCTGAAAAGTAAAATGAGTTATCAAACGTTAACATCAGATGAAGAGCTGGTGAATCGGCCAGAACGCGACCTAAGAACCTCTAACAATATTTTGGGCTGGTATCTGTATTGTTTTTCAAGCGAACCTTTCATAGTCTCTGCTGTTTCGACATATGTGCCCTTGCTGCTGGAACAGTTTGCTAGAATAAATGGTGTTTCAGTGGATGATCACTCGCTAAATTGTGTTACACCAGACCAAAAATGTGTACTGGGTATATTTAACAATACGTTCTACATCGATACCGCGAGTTTTGCGTTGTACACGTTCTCTTTAAGCGTCCTATTTCAGGCTATCCTGGTGATCACAGTATCTGGTTTGGTCGATATGTGGAACTCTGTTAAGCTTAGGAGTAAAATTATGGTGGTTTTTGGAATTATTGGCGGTGTTTCTACCATAGCTATATCGCAGCTCAACTCGTCGCAATACTATTCTCTGGCTCTCCTGGCAATTGTATCCAACTGCTGTTACGGAGTAGTTAACGTGGTCGGTAATTCTTTGCTGCCTGTGTTTGCGCGCGATTTGATTCAATACAACTCAAAGCACAAAAATGGAAATTTTGAGCATCTTACTTCGATTACCAGCGGGCGAGGCACTGGGCTTGGTTATTTTGGGGCCCTTTTGGTTCAAATTAGCTCTGTTTTTTTAGTGAAGATGAGTAAAACACACGACAATATTCAAATTGCCGTTCTGTTAGTCGGAATATGGTGGTTGGCGTGGCAGTTTCCTCTGACTTGGTTACTCAAAGACATTTTACCACCACTTGTTGATACTCGTGAGATGCATATGCTGTCCTCTGCCAAATATCTGACTTATGGGTGGTCGTCTCTTTTCGAGGCTTTGAAGCATGCAAGATTGCTGAAAGACGTCATGATCTTTCTAGTTGGCTGGTTCATTATGTCCGATTGTATTGCTACTATTAGTTCGACAGCAATCTTGTTTGCCAAAACGGAGTTAAACATGGGTGCGGTCGGGCTGATTCTTATTAGTATACTAACTCTCATTAGCGGCATACTGGGCGCGTTTGTGATTCCACAGCTTCTATCATCATATTTCCATCTATCACCCCAAGGTATGATGATCTCAATAATTTGCTGGGCGGGCTTCATTCCATTGTATGGAACTCTTGGATTCTTTTTTCAATCTATTGGCCTGAAACATTCAGGTGAAATGTACATGCTAGCAGTCTGGTATGGTGTTGCAATGGGTGCTTTGGCTGCAGTATCCCGTTCCATTTTCAGTTTACTTATTCCAAGCGGAAAAGAATCCACCTTTTTCAGTATTTTCAACGTTACTGATAAAGGTTCATCGATTATTGGACCTTTCTTGGTCGGTCTCATCATCGATAGAACTCATAGCATCAGATACTCTTTCTGCTTATTACTAGTTCTGTTGTTGGCATCGTTGCCAGTCTTTAGAATGCTAGACGTAGAGAGAGGTGAAAAGGAAGCTAAAGAAATGAGCAATCTCCAAGCTTTGAATGATTGAAGCCGAGATTCAAACCTATATAACTAAACAAAAGGATATGGACGCAGATTGAATAACTCATTTTCGATTAACCTCTTACAACCTTCCATATTTTGATGAGGCCATCGTCTCCACCAGAAGCAAAAATGTTCTTGTTTGCAGGATTCCAAACAACTATGTTACAGTTTCGCCCGAATGTCTTTGTCGAACTTCGTGCTGAAGATGAGGGGCGCTCAGACTCATGTCCATGTAGAACACTGATTATGTTACCATGATACCGATCCCAGATGTAGATCTTGCCGTCCTCTGAACCACTCGCAACTAACTTATTATCGTAGCCGAAGCAAGACCTTATGATGAACTGTAACTGTCTTTGCCCATAATATTTCTGAATAAGGATCTGCTCCTTGAAATCCCATAATTGTAACTCATGCGGTTGAACGTTGATTAAGATCAAAGAACTCTGGTCTTCATATTGGTGCTTTACTTGGGGTATTGTCAAACACGTCATTCTCTTTCCTACGCTCAAGCGCGAAACTTTGAATAAATGAAATCCACTTTTGTCTATTGCGGGCTCGCTTAAACTGTTGTCATCGTGTCTTACTGGAGGTAAATTGGAGACGTCATAAGTATCAACAAAAAATTCATGGGCCATGATGATCAAGTACTTGTCATCGTAAGTTATCTTCAAATCATGTACTCTTGGAAAAGGTTCCGTTGCCGATGTGTTATTGGAGTTCAAAACTTGGGAAAGCTTGCACAAAACGGATCGGGAGGCTATTTCATAAATTATGACGTCTCTGTCGGGAGAGCCTAAGGCGAAACGACCTCTATTACGTTCTGTGTGAAACCAATCACAGCACCATATCCGAGGAGAAGTGCTATTCGATATTCCTTCACCCTCACAGATTTTGAAGGAGTCATACGGCTGAATTATCTCCGCAATAATAGCACCTTCGAATTCTTGATTTATACTTGTGGGTTCTCCCTTTTTGTGAATATCATATATCTTCGCTTCTTCGTTGAAGGGACACGAAATCAAATACTTGCTGTCAGGGGAAAAAGACAGATATAAGACACACTGTTCGTTACCGCCAAGTACTTTGTATACTTGAAAGTCATTTTCAACATCATAAATAAGCACTTTGCGATCCGTGAGAGAGTCGGCAGATGCACTAGCCAAGTATTTCCCATCGGGAGAAAATTCAAGGTACCATATTTCATCAGCGTTTTGCGCGAGTTTTTTTTCCGCAGTAAAAGAGATTCGGTGTGATGTCGAGCTGTTATCTTGAAGTAAATTGTACCGCCGGGAGCTGTTTGCTGCCATGTTTTCATCTTCTTCGCACTCGAAATTCAGTACATCCTGGGAGTTTTGATACTTGATAGCCTGACTGAGTAGAGTCAATAATCTACCGCGTGGAACTAAATCGTTTGGGTCAATATACTTCGAAATAGACCTTATCAATAACTGTCTTGACTTCTCCGCATTTCTTGGCCACACATCTGAGAGTTCAGCAGAGTCGAAGGGACATGTTAAAACGCTAGTCATTTGTTTTAGTAAAGCATCTGGTGTTAATGCATAGGAGCTCTCTTGATACATGAGCAAAGATTCCCAAAGCTGAATGAATTTGCGGAAAACTGTTCTCAAAAAAAACACCGCCAGCGATGAATCTTGTTGGTCGAACATGAGCTCCAGAAATACTTCCCTGTTGATTAGTACCAGAATCTCTACAGTATCCAGCAAGCTGGTGAGGGCCTTTACGTCAAAGCTCGCCATACTTTGAACAAGGGTTTCCAGTACAGTCAGTTCCTTTTGCATGGTGGAAAAGAAACGGTTCCAGTCTGCATTCTTGACTATGATGTTATCTATTCTCATAGCATCCTCATCATCTTCATTCATCGCTGTGGTTTCGGATTCTACATTACTACCTTGCGACGAGGGATGATTCGAGTTGCGCTCCGAAATGTAGGTTTTCAGGTTACCGCGTTTCAGCGGTAAGCTCAGAAGCATTTCTAAGTCAATATGTTCAAATTTGCCCTGTTTGATGGCCGCAAACAGTCTTTGCACAGCGCCAGATTCGACTTCAATTCCGCCACTTTCCTGCTGTAGTGATATTGCAGTTTCAGCATACCCCATTTCGTGCAGCGTATCTATGAGCAGCTTGGTCAGTTGGACTTTATCGAATGGACTTTTGGAGAAGTCTACGTCGCTGCTCATAGGTTTCATGTTGGATGTTGGAAGTCGCGAGTTCTTACCTGTCAAATATGACGGAACAAAAAGCCCCTCTTGCTGATGGTTTTGGGTGTTAGCATTAAATTCAACGGGCATAATGTGGTATCTAGTGGAGCAAATACCGCGCTTGGCGCTCTGTACAACGAATAAAGTGTCACTTTCAAGCTTTTTTAAGGGAATTCTTGTAGCTTTGGAAAATGACTATTTATCAACATAGAAAAGTCCGGTTAACGAAGTGAGGTAACAAGGCGTCCTAACCAACGAGCACCTCAATATTTCAGCATGTAGCTTAGGTTACCAGTTGCTTTATGCCTCCAAGCAGTGAGTGGCTTGTTGCTGCAGGCTTACTGCCTACCTTGCCAAAGAAGTAGTTACGCATTTCGTCACATTTTAATTATTTACTTATCTACTGATGTCATTATATTTCGGGTAGTGTTCCATCTGGACATTTGCGCGAGGCTACAGATCAAAGGTAATTATGCGACTAGTGCACACAACGCGGCGCCGACTCCTGACCCATCTTTGGCAATGCACAAATGGGTTTTCCGCTCTCCTTCAGGACCAATAGGGCTCAAGGACAGTGCGTGTCGTATCATAGACCGAAATCCAGGATAGTATTCGACCACAGATCCGTCGCAGCCGATTTCCACCTCTCCATGGTATCTTTTGTTCAAGGCGCCTGTCTTCATCAAAATAGCAGCAATGGGAACCGCGGCAAGGTATGCAGATCTGCGGGAAATGGCACGTACAAGCTTTTGAATCTCGATACGTTCTTCATACGTCGTAGGTAGTCTCATGCTCTGTAGGATGGACAACTCAGTTTCACGCAGTTGCGATGAATCATCAATCTCGATGTGCGACAATACCTCCGAGGAAAGCTCGAATGGAGTTCTGAGCCTGTGGGGTAGTTTATCCTCTGAAGTGTATTGAGTGAAAACAGCGCCTCTTTCATACAAATCCACCAACACGTTCCTCAATATCTCGCCTAAAAACATGCCTGAAACACGTTTCTCAAAGAGATGAAATCCAGGGTTGCTGGAAAACTTTTGGTCAATGTCGATGTCGTAGCGCGTAGTGGGCAAGTGTTTAAGATCGTTGTCGAAGGACCCCCACTCAGTGTTAATGCACATGTGGGTTTTGCCAGCCTGTAACAGCTGTGCACGTTGTTCTTCTGGCAATTTCTGGATATTCTCAATCTCTTCCATGTAAGCGCCATTAGTACCAGTGCCAAATATACAGCCCATTACTGGTTCAACGATTTCTCCAGATGTCAGGGACCCGTTGTTTTCGGAACAGTAACAGTGCGAGAGGAAAGTGCCAACGGTGTCGTTAGCCAAGGCAACCACGCGTATCATGGACATTCCCTGAGCTTCCAAGTGCTTTTGGTACAATTGAACAACGTCTTTGCCCAGCGTGTCCTTAATCTTGAAGCCCTTGGTCCAACGGATCAAAGTGCCCGACGACAGCGACGTTTGTTCAACTGGGTAGGAAAATGTGAATCCTAACCGCAGCCGTTCCCCGTTTTGCAAATACTCCGGGTGGTATTTATTGACAAATGCCAAGGTCCGGCGCGCAAGGTATCCAAAAAGTTCATCGCTCGTAACTGACTCGTCTTCGAGCAGCTCTTCCGGAATCTTACTCTTCATCTGTTGCAGCGCGAACTCGTGGTTTCCCTTCAAATCCACTGAGCACACCCTGAAATTAGTTCCGCCAAGATCTGCAGCGAGCAACATCCCGCTTTCGGTTCCATTAGGCTTGCCCGTGACAAAAGTGGGGATCATAGGCAGGCCACGATACTCTGCGTCTTCTTTGGTTTGGCCAAGTCCTTTTTCCATGCTTTCCACGAAAAAGTGGGTCAATTCATGCAATTTCTCCGACGTCAACGTAAAGTCTTGGCATATCTGGTCCACCGCTTTGCACAGCAGCTGTTGCTTTTCCTGGTGAACTTTGTCGAACGACATGACTGAAGTGACTATAAAACTAGCGAGTATCTAAGAATCTGTACTAGGCAGTTGGGGCTAAATAATACCCTATGAACCTGAGCGTCTTTATCTTTCCAATGTCGCTTGCAAGAGATCTGCTTGCACAACGGGAACTCTAAATACACATCAATGCTATGGGACTGTTTCTAAAAAACTCACCTCCCTTATATACTTCTGCGGGTAAAGCATGGTGCAACTTATCTGTTTACATGCTGCTTTCGTAGGGCAGTCACCGGGTGGATATAACTCCTGATTCTACTAAGAATTATCTCATTATACAAGAGGACCGACCACCTGAATTACATATGCTCCTGTAGTCACCTGTATGAAATAAAGGCATCAAAGTACTTTTGGACTCGTGTAGCTCATCCCGTATAAAAGTACTAGCATATATTGTTCGTATTGTGGGACTTTCTGAGTAACAGTGTACGTCTTAAGTTTGAAGCATCACAGTCCATACCAAACATACTCAGTTGTTACCAGGCTACTCCCAAAAGCGTTCTCTATTACTGAGCCAGCTTTCTTGTATTCGCCGTGATATCTCAAGCTAGCCATTTTTGCTGCTGAGAGCCCCCAATTCAAATCATAAGGGATGTTCAGAATTGCCAAGAGCATCGTCAAAACTTTTGAACAAAGCGTCTCTGATACCATTGGCGCCGGTGGTCGTTTGGACTCATACTTTGAGAGCATTCCTCCTCAACTACTGGTTCCCGGGAACGACTCAAATGAGTCATTGCACGGACTTCGTATCCTGAGCTGTGACGAAACCCAATTGCAATTGCAGTCATTTTTTGACTACATCGTTGGTATCGAAGATCAGCCCTTGCCTCTAGCACAAAACCAACACGGGTATCTATACCCGGACTTCAGCTCAATAACACGCATTTTGAACTCCGCGAGCGGGTCCAGCATCAGGCTCAATGTATGGTCAGGTAGGGGCGGTCTATACCGGACCGAATATATGCACATAGAACGCAAGCAGAACGTGGAGGACGTCCCTCTTGACACTGTAGCAGGCCAAGAATACCACGAGTTTGATCGCTTGGGGTTTGCTGTCCAATGGACCCCACTTGTTGCCGCCACATACACTTACCACGTCCTGGAGGTTTCAGACCCTGTGGGCTCTGCTAGCCACGCTGGACTAGTGCCACGTGAAGACTATGTGATAGGCTGTCAAGACGGCTTGCTAGCAACTGGTGGAGAAACTTTACTACAGGAAATACTCAGATCGAAGGCTAACCAAGATCTAGTTTTGTATGTCTACAACTCCGTCAGTGACTGCATTAGACCCGTCACAGTACACGTTGACGGCAATGGGAGACTTGGCTGTAACATGGGGTATGGGTACCTTCACAGAATTCCTGCTCCAACAGCCCAGAACTCAATTTACTCCGCACAGCAGCTCGAGGGGAATAATTCATACTCAACCACAGAGGCTGCAGACTTTAATGAACATGCACCTGCTGGGAGCTCTTTTGTACCAGCTGGGTCACCAGCGGCAATCTCGACGAATACTGAAGCGGCCCCTACAATGACTACCACATCGCAGTTCATTGTCCCTCCTCCGATCCACAAGCGTAAATCAAAGCACCACAACTCCGCTGCAGCCGCTTCTATACAAGACTACTTTCACGAGGGAAAAGACCCCAGCCCTGCATCCTCCAGTAAGAACCTTTCAACTCCTCCTCCTCCCCCGTTGAAGTCGCAGAAGGCATCTGAGGACTAATCTCAGGTGAGAAAATGGTAAGCGTGTACACAACTACTTCTGAATGCATCAAGTTGCTGCTACAACCAGCATTGAAAGGATGATAATTTGGTGCACGCGTCTCATGATATAATGCTACGGTTCGAGAAGGGGTTATCGCCGATGCATTAAAAATCGAAACGCACGACTTCGGTGAGCCCATCCTTGTGCAACGCATGTAACGTTTTCAAGATATTGTGCTATTGAATATAACCACAGCGGAATAGTTTTCACGGTATGCATTTTTTTTACTTATAGCCGATGAATGTTGATTTTCGCTCAACTACGGCAACAATTCTCAGCCTCCTCGTCGATGTATTGTCCACTCTTTAACACGAAGTACTTAGGCTCGCGCTTTAGATACCCACGGTTCACATTCAGCAGGTTTATTTATTTATCGCTTACGACGAATAATCTTAATTGTTACGTGGCGCCAATTTTTCATATAAATTAAACTCGCGTTTGCCACCTCTATTGTCAAGTAGCTTCCCTAACCATAGTTGCTGATTGATCGACTTTTCAACGACACAAACACCCAAACGATAATGCAGTTGTCCAAGAAGGTTTTTCTAGGAATCACTGCGCTCACAGCGGCAATTGGTAAAGCCCAGCAAGATGCCACGGCTCCAGAAGACTCTGCGGTTGTGAAGTTGACGTCTGAGAACTTCGTAGAGTTCATGAAGGAACACCCTCTGGTATTGGCAGAATTTTATGCTCCATGGTGTGGCCACTGTAAGACTTTGGCTCCTCACTATGTAGAAGCTGCTGCCGCTCTCGAAAGCAGTGATATCGCATTGGCTCAGGTGGACTGCACTGAAGAACAAGAACTGTGTATGGAGCAGGGCATCAGAGGCTACCCAACTTTGAAGGTATTCAAAAGCAGCCAACTCGACGCACCAAGTGAGTACCAGGGAGGCAGAAATGCCCAATCCATCATCTCGTACATGACTGCCCAGTCCATGCCACCCGTCACCGTGATTTCCGGTGAAGAGGGCGCTGACGACCTCAAAGATATTTTGGTTGAGGCTTCGTCCGCTGTAGTTATCGACAGTGGTGTCGCTGGACTCAATGAGACCTTTTACGAATTAGCGGATCTTTTCAGAGATGATTTCACATTCGTCAAATACAACCAAACAGAAGGTGAGCCACATCTATCCATTCACTTGCCTAACGACGTCGAGCCTATCAAGTTCACCGGCAAAAACAACACACTCACTCACCTCGTAGAATGGGTCCAAGTTGAAACCAAGCCTCATTTCGGTGAAATCAACGGCGAGACCTTTCAATCATATATGAACGCTAATTTGCCAATCGCTTACTTCTTCTACACCAGTCCAGAAGAGCGTTCTTCTTACGAACAGTTTTTTACCAAACTCGGTAAGGAACACAGAGGTAAAATCAACTTTGTTGGTTTGGATGCATCGATGTTCGGAAGACATGCCGAAAATCTCAATATGAAGGAACAATTTCCTCTATTTGTTATTCACGATGTTGAAAGCAATATGAAGTACGGCATGCCCCAATTGTCCGAGGAAGAGTTTTCCGCTTTGACGAAACCATTGGAATTAAAAAGCGCTGACATTACTAAGTTCATCAAAAACTTCACCGCTGGTAAAATTGAACCAATTGTAAAATCTGAAGAAATTCCAGAAGTCCAAGAATCCAGTGTTTTTAGAATTGTTGGAAAGACTCACGAAAAAGTTGTTAATGACGAAAAGAAGGATGTTTTGGTTAAGTACTACGCTCCATGGTGCGGACATTGCAAGAAATTGGCACCTCTTTACGAAGAAATGGCTGATATTTACGCCTCTGATAAAGATGCCAATAGCAAGATTGTTATTGCTAACGTAGACGCCACTTTGAACGACGTCAACGTCGATTTAGAAGGTTACCCAACCTTGATGTTCTATCCTGCTGGAAAGAAGTCAACTCCTGTTGTCTACCAGGGTGCCAGAGACATCGAATCCTTCATGAACTTTATCCAGGAAAACGGTCACCATGGAGTGAATGGTTCTGCCATCTTGGAAGGCAGACAAGCTCAGGAAGCTGTTGAAGCCGAAAAAGAAGCTGAGGCCATCAAGGAGGAAGAGGTCGAACACGACGAATTGTGAGTTAATTTTTAGATAAAATTCAATGCTCCTGCACTTATCATTTATATAGTTCAAAATAACATCTTATATTTGAAAACAGATGTCACACTGTAAATTTCGTCAACATTCGACTCTTTCGTTACTAAGATGGAAAAAAAATAAGAGGCAAGATTGTAAGTCGAAAAGTGTGTTTGAAGATAATCAAGACTTGGCATCACAATGGGTCACTATTCGCCGCCAGATGGATCGAAGAGTCCCAATCTCTCGCAATTGGCTCAGAAAGAAGATCCTGAGAAGCCAAGTGACGATAAAGCGGCACAGTTTTATGCGAGACCCAGTCTTGGCTTAAGACTTTGGGGCCCTTTCGTTCCTGCTTCAGACAATAGAGCTGGGCTTTGGTCACTGGTTGGAATTCAAACTGCGTTTGGACTGCTCTGCATGCGAAGGTTCAGAACTTTGGGCACAAAGATCCTCAAGAGAGATATTTCCCAATTTCCAAGTTTAAATCGATTTTCAGTTACTCGCGGTGATATATATTTGGCCAATCATGGCGGCACCGCTTTTGGAGGTACGCACTCTTTTCGCAGAGTTGGACCAACAGTTTCTTCCAGCTTTTTCCAGTCTGCTAAGTTCACCACGTTCAAAAGAACTATGTACTTACTCAGCGGCTCGCTACTATTGAGCCAGTCGCTTTTGGAGGCTTGCAGATTGACAATTCTGAAATATGATCCTTGGTATGAAGAAGTCCACTCCGCTCGCGAGAAGCAATTTTTCAACGATATAATAAAATACTACCACGAAGGAATTGATCCTACCAGATTTAAAGTGAAGGACGCTGTCAACGGTAACTCATTGCCATTGAATACACCAGAAGTGAAACAAAGCGTCGCGTTTGTACGAGCCACAGCCGAGGCTGATAGTTGGATAGTGTCTTGGTTTGGGCCACTTGAATATAAGCCTATGACCTTCAGCGAGTACCTGGACAGACTAGAATACCACTTAGAGATGACAGACTTTTTGAAAAGCAGGCATACGAGAGAGGTTACGACTCAAGTACTTGGAAGAACTATATCGCATTTGAAAGAGGAGTTAGACGAACTGATACAGAAAAATGTGCAAACGAGACGAAACGTTCACTCACTTTTGGAATCTGCACCGGCACGCAGTATGCCCGTAATACATGGTCCTCGTCAGGGTTCATTAAAGGGTATCCTTCTAGATCCTAATTATAAAGCTCCAGAAGACATTGACCTTGCGGAAACATGGTCGACTTTTAACCCGTGGTTAGATTTAGCATTGGAAACGTCGCTGAGCATCAAGTTTCTGCCCACCGCTTTGATGGCAGACGATTCTCAAGATGAACAAAATACCAGCAACTCGCCAACCAGCGACGTTGACACAGACAACGATAAAAAATGAGCCTAGAGGCCCTGCTATTAGGGTGCTAAAGGACTTACGTTTTTGTTATTCGTTATGAGTGATATGTATAAAATAATTCATTTTGGACGAGTCTCATCGCATCAAAATATTAGACTTAAATCTTGAATTAAGGTTGGTAGACATCCACCTCTGTTTCGCAGAATTCCGTGTTTGCTAAATGGCTAGATTCTCGGGAGTCATTCTAGGTCTGGCTTTATTAGCAGCGACAGCTTTCCGATCAGTGAACGCCATCTTTGATGATGAAGTCAATGGCATAGATTGGCAGTTGAGTAATATTGGTGACTATAAATGTGTCGTACCAGCTTCCAGAACCACTCACAATGACCAGTTTGTTATATTATCAGATTTAGGTGATCATTCATTACTGTCTTGGGTTAACAAGACAAATGGGGAACTGCTCGACAGGCTGCCGTTAAACTATAAAGTTGAAGATATTATGGTAACCGAAAAGAACGAGATCATTCTACAAAAAGGTGATGCATCGTACTTTGCAATTGACTCCCTCAACGGGTTTGATATCCAGTACGATGCTTTAGGTTTCATCTCCTCTTGTAGTCCTGACCTGTCCTTGGTACAGGTCAGAGAGGGGAAATTAAAGGTGTTAGACAGCGACAAGGAGTATGTCGTCTACCACCGCCAGCTTCCCGAGAACTTCAGCGGTATTAAGTATTTCGAAAACCGCGAGGATGGATCATTTGATCTTATTACTTCTACAAGTGATGGAAAATATCAGTTTTTAGAGCTTGACAACAGCAATATCACCAAAGAGTGGGAAAGAGATGAATCTTTAGCTAATATCAATGCATTTGCATTCGTGTCTTCTAAGGACCCCTTAACATCTAAGATCTTTTCGGAAATTTCCAAGGAGGAGTCAATGAGCGTATTGGACGCTTACAAGTTTAGGATAAGCCAAACTTCTCAGCGATTGAAAGATTATCTTCAAGAGCGAAAGTTTTCAATTGGCACTATCTTCAAAGAGTTTTTTCAAGAGGATGACGACCTTACTAAGCTACACAGGGATATAAACTTCGGGCTTTTGAAATATTTGATTGTTGCCACTGACAAAGGCAAGATTGTGAACTTAGATGTACGCAATGGAAAACAGTTATGGTCAGTTGAGACCGGACTGAAAGATATTTACAGAATGGAGGCATCTATGTTAGATTCCGAGCTTTTTGTGGTCACCAAATCAGGGCTCTCGATGCTTTTAGAAATTAGCGCCATCGAGAAGGAGCCATTCATTCTGAAAAGGTCAAAACAATTAGACGTCGAACTCGCAGAACCTTTTGACAATGGCAATTTTCTTTATGTGAAATCAAAAGATGGCGCGAAATCAGTCATAAACAATCGTGTAACGTCTGGCGATGAAGAAATATACTTTTTAGACCACGACGACAAAAGACTAAGCGCCTCTTTCTTAAAAAACTCAACCATTGAAGATACATGGAATGTCGAGTTAAGTGAAGATGAGGAGATTAGAGCATTTTCGTACAGAGATCAAAGTCCCGTGGTGAGTTTGGGTAATATCTTGGGTAACAGAACAGTCCTATACAAATATCTGTACCCTCACTTGGCCGCTTTTGCTACGGTTGATAAGTCGAGCAATTCTTTGACTGTCCGCATCATTGACACTGTGACCGGCGAGTTGGTACACACAGTTCTTCACGAGAACAAAGTTGCTTTAGCATCGCCTATTAATGTGGTCTTTGGTGAGAATTGGTGTATCTACACTTATTTCAGCATTGAGCCAGTTCCAGAACAAAAGATTGGTGTCATTGAACTTTATGAGTCGCCAACACCAAATGAAAGACTTTCTGAAACTTCTTTAGAAGCCGACGCTATCTCCCACGCAGACAAGCCACATATAATACAGAATGCGTACATTTATCCGGAAGTGATCAAAAATTTAGCACTAACACAGACTAAATTTGGAATAACTATTCGTTCAGTGATCCTTGAGCTTGAAAATGGTCAAATTGCCTACCTCCCCAAGTTCATACTCAACGCACGCAGAGTAGAGGAGTCAAAGATGACCGCGGATGACAAGAAGGAATTCATGTTCTCTCCGTACGCCAGTAGTATTCCCATCAACGACCATACCATATTAACTCACCACAAGCGAGTTCTTTCGGGACCAAACTCTTACCTTGCTTCTGTGCCCACAAACCTAGAGTCTACGAGTATTGTGTGCAGCTTAGGCCACGACTTGTATTGCACAAGGATTTCACCTTCGTCGCAGTTTGACAAGCTAAAGCCCAGATTCCAGAAGGGCAATCTTCTTTCGACTATTCTTGGTCTGCTTGTTACTTGCTTCTTTGTCAGACCAATGGTTGACACGAAGAAGCTTAAGACTAAATGGTTGGTCAAGGATTGATGGTCTGTGCATGCATCGCACCATCTCTCAACGGCTCACGTTACTTGTGATCGTATATTTCCCTGTACAAACAAATAGGTATTGAAGTTAGGCAAGCAGATCTTCAGATCTGAAACTTCGTTAAGTAAGCGCCCCAAACCATCTACATAATCACACTACGATCATGTACTTCATCAAAGCTCTTGGAATTTTAGCTGCGTCCAGTCTTTCTCTCGCCGGTAACTTGACTGTTTTAGACGTCAAGGTCGTCAAAGACATTCCTGCCAGTGAATGCAAAATACAGGCTTCAAACGGTGACATCGTCTCAGTGCACTACTCCGGCTCCTTAGAAGGATCCAGCGAGGTCTTTGATTCGTCTTACGGAAGAGGCGTTCCTATCCAATTCGAACTGGGATCTGGTCAGGTCATCCAAGGCTGGGACGAAGGTATTCTTGGCATGTGCATTGGCGAGGAACGTGAACTACGTATTCCAAGCAAACTAGGTTATGGCTCTCGTGGAGCTGGTGCGGTGATTCCTCCAGACTCTGATCTCTTCTTCCGGACCTCTTTAGTTGATATCAGGAGACGTGACGAACTTTAAATTGTATAAAGGTTTGAAAACATGAATGTTTTAATACATATACGCACATAAGAACGCAATACACAGTCGACGTTAATGGTTCAAACGCCATCGACGGGTACCTGTTTACGAGTGCTGAATCGCTTCTGCAAAACGAACTCAAATTATGAGCTCTTTTATGGTAGTCGGATTCTAGACAGCACGCAGAGAGTGCTTGTTCTTGATTCTTCCTTCAACCCACCGCACTGTGGACATCTCAATTTAGTACAAAGAGCTGTTAAGCACTTCGGAAATTGCTCTCTACATGTCATTCTATTGTTGTCCACGAACAATGCAGATAAACTAGCGCAGCCTGCTTCGTTCGACAAAAGAATGGATATGATGTGCATCATGGCAGATATACTCGAGGAGGATTCTATCAGAGCTTCCGTGGGAATTACCAAATTTGGTAAGTTTATTGACAAGTCGGACGCAATGCACAAAGAGTTGGACCCGAAGATTATAATTACCTATCTGTTGGGATTCGATACGGTTGTAAGAATATTCGACTCCAAATACTACAAACCGTTATCAACAGCAGAAGCCTTGAAAAACTTCATGGAGGGGACCGATTTCTTTTGCCTTACCAGAAAGGATGAAATTGACTGCACTCAGCAATTGAATTATGTAAGAGGCATTGCCAGCGGCGATTTTGAGCCTGACATTCCTAAATCGTGGCATTCTAAAGTAGTGATTGAGGAGAACGATTCTCACACGTCTGAGATTTCATCTTCAAAGTTAAGGAAAGCCATTCGGAATCCAAAGCAAGACGTTTCGTCGTTCATCCCCTCGGAAATATATAAATACATCACGGAAGGCCACGACAACGAAAGCATTTTCGATTCGTGATAAAGAAATGGGCCCGGTAATCAATGCGGACCATGATTGATGGAAGAAAATATGGTTTGCGTCGTTGGTTTCAGATTCTCGAAAAAATCTTGAAAGAAGTCTTCGAACGAATTAAATTGGTCGACATCTGGCATGTTGAAGCTAGCTGCTGTTGTGCTTTCGGCTCCACTAGCATGTGACGTTGCAGACATGACACTTTTCGGAGACTCGACGTTATTGAGAATAGTTTGCAAAGGTGCGTAAGGGCTGCTATGCGTTCCTAACAAATGATTATCGGTGGAAGCAAGCGCTTCGCTTCCTGTATTTACCTTTTTCTTCCCGGTCTCAATTAGCGACTTGATAATCTTACCTACATTTTCAGTGGCTTCATTCAATTTTTCTCCTATGGTGTGCAGGTGCCAATAAATCCTTGTACATAGGTTCAGTATTTGCTGTCTCTCTGAAGCATTGAAAAAATGCAAAAAGTCACATAGCGTTAAACATGCAAAAACCAGCTGGTAAACGGTTATTACGGGTGCACCTTTTATCAAAGAAGATGGCAATTTAAGGAATCCATCGAGCAAGGTGAAGCAATAAGTCTTCATCGTTTTTAAGACAGATTTGAAGAAATATAGGTCGTTTTGATACTCCTCATAAAACTCCGTTAAAAAAGATCGGCAGATCATAATGTAATAGTAATTGTATGCAAACAATAAAACTCCTCCACCGTCTTTGGAGAGAAGTTCATCCCAATTTTTAAGCCAGTATTCCAGCTCCGGGAAGGTAAGAGGATCATCCGGAATTCTGCTCGTTGTTCCTTCGCTAGATTTAGATCGTGGAGTTGACTTGCTATCTTTATGCTTTGCTTTAAATGCAATAGTGAAATTCTTGAAGTAAGACTTGAAATTCAGAAATATATGATTAACAATCTCGCTCAAATTGATTTCACTAATTTTTATGTCATCGCCAAAATTTGCCTGTGGATATCTTGCAGTAAGATTGTTGAAGTCTTTCAGTAGTTCGTCAGGAACCAGGAAGCTCCCGTATCCAATCGAGTATTGCAATCGGCAAGCAGTCAGGGAATTCAAAATTCGCAAGTGATAGAGATCTAGCGCATCATAATCTTCCTCCATCAGCACTCTTTCCTTTATTTTGTGGAAGTCGACAATATTTAGCAAGCTGCTAATCGCGAAATTAGTCAGTACCAGAGAGTTGAACTTCATTTGCCTGTGTCTCTTTGACTTTCGAGACACGTTGAACATACTACAATACAGAATAGCCTCGATATCGTGGTCTGTCAGCCTCTCGAACATTGTTAAAGTATTGGTCAATAGTCGCTCAACAAGTGGATACATTATTTCTTGCTCATCTTCGTATTTGTTATTTTCATCGAAACCCATGGCAATGATAGCAAAGACGCTTGTTATGAATACATGTCTCTCGACGTAAGGACGATTAATTTCTTTCACCCCTCCAGGAATAATCCAGAAATGTGATTTGACTAGAAAGTCCCGCGAAAGGTACAAACAAAGTTGCTCATGCTGGTTGAAGAATTTAAAAAAATTGGATCTCGCCACGACGAATGGTCTTTGAGTTTTTGCAATTCTGTCTTTCTCTGACTTGGCCTTCGTGGGAAACAGTCGCTCGTCAATATCGCTTATGAGCTTCAGTGGTGGCTCTTGTAGCTTAAGACCGTTAAGGTCTACCTTGTGATAATCTCTTGAATATGTATGGGAGTCCTCTTTGGTAGCTGGTAGCAGAGAATCTCGATCGTCAATCCGATCATCTGAGTCGTCCGACTTTACAGAATATTCATCTCCAGTAGAGTATGGTTTGTCCTGGAGATTGGAATCTGCTAAATTTACAGAAACCTTGTTTTTGGTAGTACTCGTCGTAGCTGCAGAATTAGTACCCTGAGCAAGCATCACAAGTAAATCCAACTTGCTATTGAGGCTACTAAGGTTTGCTTCAAGCTTGTTGAGTCTATTGTTGAGTGTGGAAGCAACCGGTTGCGATGCCCATGATGATTTCTGAGCACTTTGTTGCGTGTGGGAATCTGTACTGGCGGTGGAGAGAGTAGTTCCGGAAGAGGTCTCTATTGCAGCCAAAATTTCTTCTTCACGCTCTTTTGTTAGAGAACACTCTAGATTCAAGACATTACAGCGATGGCAACGTCCTATCATGGGTTCGAAATCGCATCTGGTTTTGAACTTGCGACATACACCACAACTGTATGTTTTCCGTTTCTTGCGTGGTTTACGGGTTGATTCTGAATCCGGGTGCCTTTTTATAGTGATACCAACATGATCTCCGTCTGTGTTCAAACCGATTGTCGATTCTTGTTCTTTGGTATGTTGAAACACTTCATGACTTGTCATGCTAGGCAGCAATTATCTCGGTCAATTTTAAATTGAACTAAGTTGAGCCCTCACCAGGCGCAACGCTTAGCAAACTAGCCTCGAGAACTTTCTCAAATACTGAACAGTTTGGAAAAAGGCCCTTCTATGCTGCTTTGTTGTCAATAAGAGCTTGTAAGCGGTATTTACGTGATGAGATACCAAATTATTTTCCAAGATTATTCAAATAAAAGGTAACTTAGATAGCGTAAAAACTAAACTATGTGGCCTTCAAAAGAGGAATAAATTAACATTAATCGACCCTCGAAGATAACTAAAACGCTTTTCGAACGCCGTTCGAAAGATTGCAATTGTAAGAAATTAATAGGTTGTATGTTCACACCTCTTCCAGCCCGCTAGAAAATGACGTCCATTTCAAAACAATCAAAATAATCAGACAGCTGGCGAGTAGTTTTATATTTCCCTGAGCGCCCTCGACCGCGACCAAATTACTGGGTAGTTGCAAGACAGATGAGTGCTACAATCCACCCGAATGCCAGAGACCAACCGAAAGTTGACAATTTAGATTTATCAACGATCGACGAACCCTGACTCGATTTTTCAGTAGTAGAATCAGGCTTAATGTCAAATTGCGTCTCCTGGTGATCCAAAAGCTTACCATCCTCACTTACCCGGGCTGTGTTTCTCGTTTGCCCAGAGGTGCACACAATTCTGCCTCCTCTGATAATGGAGTTCCCGTTTGCAGGAGTGATCCACTTGCTGCAGTCCAAGACACTTGAGGTACTCTTCACCATAGCACTGCCCCTAACTAACCTCAGTTTTGGAAGCTCCGTTTCGTGGAATGACCCAATGAATTGAATGGCACCTCCAATCTCACGCAACTCCGGTAGAAAGTCAATCTTTTCGATGTTGGAATTGTTTGCAATCATCAGACCGCCTTGAATGGTGGTCACATTAGTGAAGTCAACATGAACCAATCTTGAGTTTTGGATAACACCTAACGTACCGCCCACGGTCTTGAGTAAGGGAGCTTCAAATGAGTCAAACCTGTTTTCAATCACCTCCAGAGACTGATTAACGTATTGCAAGCTTGGGAAAGTAACCGATGCAACATCTCTAACGGTAAGATTGTTTGCCCAAAGCAACGAAGGGAAGTCGATCTGAAGATCCCTGGAATTTGAAGAGATGCTCAATTGTTCATGAACTTGCTTTAAGCTAGCTTTCACATACTCCAAGTATCTGTTGTTGTTGATGTTGAAGATTTCGAGGTCTTCGACGTTTTCTAGGACATCAATGCCAACCAGTGAAGTGTCCGAAATAGTTATGCGCTTGGCATGACTGATGTTTGGAGCCAAACTCAACGAAGTCAAAGTTGGCACGACTTTCCATTCGATGGCATCGAAATGGTGCAAAACTGGAAAGTAAATACTTGTCAAGGACGTCAAACTATCAACCTTAAAAGTTCCTCCAATACTAGCAAGATTATGACCTTGGATTCTCACAACATCAGGCAGATTTTCAATTATAAAATCACCGTTGATGCTTTGCAAACCGCCGAGATCAATGACAGGATCCATAAAGTCGGTTATTTGAACGGTTCCAGAAATGGATCTACAGCTTTGGAGCAGCTGGTGTAATTGTCCGGCTGTCTCAATGTTGTGAACATCTTTTTTGCAGATTTCGGCTATAGCCGTAGACTTCTCAAATCGCAATGCCTGCACACCCACAACATCGGCAGACCACTCATCTTGTAAAGACCCAAACGCTGGAGCCGTGTCTCTCTTGTTCAAATTATATGTATCAGCCTTGACCGCGTGTGGCCTCTTAAAGTCTTTGCTGTTGTCAAACACTTGCTGGACCGAAAAACCAAACGCTAGGTGGCTGCTGCAAAGTGTCGCGAATGCTGCTATTATTTCTAGAGATCTCATATCGATTCAGTCTTTTCAAATGTGTTCGCACTGAGTAAATGTTTCTTAATGCGTGGCCAAAGTAAGTACAAAGTTTTGAATTACGTTGGTCATTCCCGGCTTTTTATAGTTAGTATTCGTGAGATACACAATAACATTGTTTATCCTATATGTGTGCGCCTCTGCGTCAAGCGTCAGGATCCACAAAAACGTTGTGATTCTTCACAGCCTTAATTTGAAATAGCGGTTATTATTGATGTGCCTTTAATATTTAAATAGACGTTTCTACTATGTAGTTTTTGATCTCTTCCATCCTGATGTAAACTTCTTCGACAAAAGCTTCGCTTAATCCAGGTTGTGATTTTTCAGCTTCTTCGAAGAGATGTCTTAAGCGATTCACAACGAGTTTCGTGTCCTCTGAGCGCGCCCTCTCGAAGATCCTTTCAAAGCTGTAAAGAATAATATGCCTATAGTAATTGAGTCCTTTGTCTGCAATTTGCTGAGTATGTTTCTTTGCAACCTTTCCTTCATGAAGTCCCATGGAGACATCAAAGTCCTTTTCTTGATTATAGTGTCTCAAACTTGGAGATGTAGCGTTCGTCATTGGAGTGATCGCCATTGGAGTATTAATATCAGCGCTTTGCATTGCAGAAATGGGACTTTTTTCAGTCTTTGGAGACATTTGTTCCAGTGCTGCCGATTTGATTTCTGGGTGCTTCATTTGCTGCCGACTTTGGTACTTGTGCTTCTTGACATCAAGTCTCTGTGTTTTCTCAAAGTTCCAGCTCTGTAGATGTGAACTCGCACCCGTTGCGTACACCTTGTCGGAAACCAAAAAGCGAGGCTGTTTAATGTAATTCGTTCGTATTTTCAAAATCTTGACAAGATCAACTTCACGCTTCAATGTTCCGATACCGCGCCAAGTCGGTCTATTGAGAAACTTATGGCTCAAAAGTTCAGCTGCATCTGGACGTGATTGTGGATCTTTGGTCAGGCAAAGTGCGATAAAATCTCGAGCTGGACTAGTAAAACGGCCCTGCAATTTTGGTGGCTTCCTGAGAGGTATGTTCAACAATACTTTCATTGGGTCATGCTTGGCGTAGGGCGGCTGGCCGGTCAGAAGTTCTATGACGGTTATTCCTAATGACCAAATGTCTGCCTTTTCATCATAACCGTTGTCTCTTCTAGCAATTATTTCTGGTGCCATCCAATATGGTGTTCCAACAAAGGTAGTGCGCTTCAAAGTGGCCATAATTTGACCGCTTACTCCAAAATCACCCAGCTTAACCTCGCCATCGTTCGTGACCAAAATATTAGCTGCCTTGATATCACGATGGATCTTTTTTTGGCTATGTAAGTACTCAAGGCCACAAAGTACTTCCCTTATAATATACGCAACTTTGTGTTCAGGAAATTTGTGTTCAGGGAGATGTTTCAGAAGATCAGCACAAGATCCTCCCCCGCAAAATTCCATCACAATCCACATGGAGACGTCCTCCACAAAAGTCTGGATGTAATTTGTAATAAAAGGGGCCTTTAGCTCTGACAAGAAGTATATTTCCTGAGCCAAAATGTCTATGTCGTCCTGAGTTTCTTCCAGATTGATGATCTTGATGGCGACAACATTTCCACTTTGCTTATCGACTGCGCGATAAACATCGCCAAAACTTCCTTTTCCAACGCATTCCTTAATATCGTAAAGTTGAGATGGTGTCTCGGATCTCGCATCTTCTTTGTTCATATGTGATCCATATGGCTCTATAGAAGTGTCTGCTGGTAGCAGTGTCGTGCTGGCGATCATGTTTACAGTTTTTCTAGCAAATGCTTCAATTAATCACAAAGTGACAGGCCGGGAAGCTATAGAGCAAATCAGTTAGCGAGGTTTTATGAATTTAGCTTGATCCACTTACGAAATAGTAGTTTTGCAATTGTGTCTTAATTTTAAATGGCTAGACACAAAATGTCAGTTTAGAGAAAATATTGTCAATGAAGGAAAAAGTGATCAGAAGAGCATATTATTATGGGCAAACAAAGAATTTGGATTGCGCTATTCTGGAGTTGTGATTCTTTTACTGGTTCTTTCCTCCGTGTATCTTTGGGAATTTAATTCCTCTATTTTTAGAGTGTGCAACAGAAGCGGATAGTGGGGAAGAGAGGGGCAAGCTCCCGCCGATACTCCATCTTTTATTATTGTTGTCGGAAGCATCGGAGGCCGATGAAATTGTTCGAGGAGTTGTTGAGCCTGTCACCGAGGTATCTATTCTAGCAATGCTTGTTACTTTCGAATTTTTAATTGTAGCTCTTCTGTTCACCGGATTGTAAACTCCGTTTGTTTCTGCTTTTGATCTCCAGTAATCATATTCACACTTGGATAAGGTAGAGGAATCGCGCGGAAGTTTTCCAACTTGTAACCCATTAAGCAATAGGAATTCTGTAATGAAGAAAACTGGATCAGCCTTTGTTCCTTCGTAATGTTTTAACGAATACTGAAACACCGTTTCCCCGTGTTCGAGGTGGACCTTGTTGAGGCTTACGCCTTGTGCGATGCATTGTTGTAAAAGGTAAATGCTATTCAAATGAATAGATTTGATGAGGTTATGATTGAGCCTCTTGTGAATGCTTTCCGGTTCCTTCTCCTCCAAGGGTGAGACAAACTTCTTGTTTAAGTATTTATCTGTGATGGTCGAGGTACGGATGTCGGCTGATGAACTTGGTTTGAGGTGCTTCTGAGGTAGCTCTGCTTCGTAAATTGAGTTCACGTTATTATTGGAGACAAATTTCATCAATTCCACAATTTCTTTAGATGTGAAGGAATCGAGTCTCAGAGACCGTATTTTAGAAACGTGTGCACCCAGCGATCTATGAACTGCCGAGCAGTTGATGCATACAACGCACAACAAATTGATGCTAATCCATTCTACTTGATTTAAATCTCCACAATCGCAACAGGTAGTATTTGATTTATCGGTGCTGAACACAAGGTCCGATATTGTATTAATTGCCACTGACTTCGTTTTATCCGACTGATCGGGTACTTCTTCCACACCGACAGCAATTTGCAAGTTTTGCAACCATTGCTCAAGCTCACTTTTGCTTTCAGCTCTAAAAGCGCGCGTTATTCCGTTTGTGGTTATAATTTCAAACCCATTGTAATTACCGGAATCCTGTCTCCTAATACATGCAAACGTTAATCTCAAAGGAGTATGTGACAGTTTTTTACCTTGAGTTTTCCAGTCAGAAAACTCAGAAAGAACCGAACCTTTCAATACTACCCATTGTTTGTGCCAACCTGAGGACTTACCAAGACCTTTGTAAGTCCAAAGGATGCCTTCCTTATGTACCTGACGGTGATCAGTAGACACTTGAGTAGAAAAATCCGAGAAACTTTTGGAACTAGATATTTTGTCTCTTTGGGCATTTATCTGAGACTTGGAGAACCTGGCATTGGCTTGATATATTTTAGATTCGTTCATAACCGAATCGAAACTCGTGGAACCCAGTTTGTGAGGAACTTGCGATAAATCGTAGATAAGCCGTCGAGCTTGAGGGCCTTCAAGCAGCTCTGTTAAGATAACAAAGTAATCGAATCTTTGTAACTCGAAATGCACTTTTTTGGCAAAGTTAGCAGACTCGGCAGTCGAGAGGTTTTTGCCCATGTAGGAGTAGAACAGCTTTGCCTGGTCGTGATATTGCTTGCGACGAGCAGACAGTGTTTTGAGGTCAATAGCTGAAATGTAACTATTGATTGGACTACTGATGCGATGTTGTAGTATGGATTCTAGACGAGACTGGGTTTGTAGCTCGGAGTTTAAAGTCGTAGCCAGCGCGAAGATGACCTTGTGAAACTGGTGAGGAAGGCTTGCAGAAAATTTATCGAGGTCTTGAACACAGGAAATTAGGCCGGCTAATTCCTTGGATGCGTAATTGATGGCGTCAGCGACCTTTACAGATTTCTCTTGGGTGTATTTGAAGGACTGTCGTAGCGCTGGGAGTAAGTTCTCACAATGGGCTACAAAAGTTCGAAATTGAGGTCCATCAGATTGGAACGGATATTGCAGGGAAGGGGAAGTCGGTGACGGTGATGGCGATGTAGATGGAGAAACCCCGCGTTGTACTGGGAGGTCTGACTCGACCCAAACGGCTAATGATGCCAACAGGTTGTTTCGTATGCTGACACAGACTGTGTGGAGACCGGGGGACGCTTGGAGCAGCGGCGAAATTGAGAGTGTGAAGGAGATGAAAGATTGATCGTGAGAGACAACATCAGAAACGGGAAGAGTGCAAGTGGTGGAGGCGTGCGAAGCCACGCATTGGATTTCTTCGGGGCCCGTAACAGTCGTTTCATCGGATTTGAATTTGACGACATACTCGGAGTTAGAGGATAACGAGGCCAAAACGGCAAGTTGTTGGTCAGGTTGGCAAAGGATGAACTTGGTGGACGCTGAGGACGAGACGGGATGTATATCGACAAGGCAGTGGCCGACCTCGCCGCAGTTTTTGAGCAACGAGGTGTTGGAGCCCATGGACGGCTTGTATTGAGTATGTGAGGGAGGAACTAAGTCGGTAAGAACGAACTGCGATGGGCTAAGTATATAAGTTTCCAGGCCAAAAAAGTTTATGCCAGATTTTGAACAGTCGGCAAGAGGGAAAAGGCAAGTACAAGACCAGACAGTGCTGGGAGGTAGGCTAACCAACAGTGTAGATGCGTAGCGTTTGTCCAACTGCCTACAAAAGGAGGAGAAGAAGAAGCAGAAGTATACGAACTCTTAAAACTCAGATACACAGATATTTGATTATGTGTGGGAAATAATTACATACTTCTGGGGGACCAAACCTATGAGACACACACATGCGAGCTCAAGGCCTGCCCTGAACATTATTAGGAGAGTGAGAAAATGAAACAATTTTTGGATTAGAGATTTTTTCCGAAAAACAAAAGTGCTGGTAATAAGTGTAAAAAAGTCTTGCGAAAGGAAGCGAAGCAAAATAGTAGGCTTCTGCTTCCTCGCTTGCGGTCAGACCCGCTCTATAATCCGAGGCGCAAGGCGCTTAGAACAACAAAGCAACACCGGCGGCAACAGCGGCACCGAAGACACCAGCGCCCATGGCGTTGGTGGCGGCGGCACCGGTGGAGACCTTGGTGGAGGTGGAGTTAGAACCGTTGGATCCGTTGGATCCGTTGGAGGCGTTAGCGGCCTGGACGGCGGCGACGGAGGCGAAAGTGGCGACGATGTTCTTGAATTGCATAGCGAGTGTTTAGTTGGGAGAATAAGAAAACCTAAAAAGATATACAAACACAAGCTCAAGAATCCTCAAACCTGCTCCGGGGGGTCCAGCCTTATATACCCATGCCCGTCTTTTTTTTTGCGGGTACCCCCGAAAATTCCCGCAAAAAAGCAACCGTCCACAAAAGAAGGAAAAGAAAATGAGGAGAAAAAAAAAGAGGAGAAAAAAAAAAGAGCGAAAAGAAAAAGCAATTACGCCAACAAAGAACGAGTCCAGGCCCGGCTACGAAGCTAGCAAGAAAAACCACAGTTCGGAACAATAGCGAGCGTGGAAAATAACTAACGGCTGGGGAGATCGCGAACGGTAAGTAGAAGTGCTGGTGAAGGGCGCTAGTAGACGGTGCTAATACTTGTCTTTATTCGCGATGAGGTAAATACCAGCATCACCTAACTAGGCCAAAGAGGCTCGTTGAGAGGAGCGCCATGCGCTCGTCTACGGTGAGGAGATTGGGAATTATGGGCAGAGATAGATAGACAGGCGCACTTAAGGGGTCTTTCCGGTGTATTTACGGAAGGATTCGATGAGCTGGGCTTTTTCGTGACGGTGGGGCTTTGCGAAAAACG
Organism: Lachancea nothofagi CBS 11611; assembly: GCA_900074755.1. Lineage (NCBI taxonomy): Eukaryota > Fungi > Ascomycota > Saccharomycetes > Saccharomycetales > Saccharomycetaceae > Lachancea > Lachancea nothofagi. The sequence continues at coordinate 67,436 of LT598453.1, read as the reverse complement.
CGTCAGGACGAGCCGAGGAACAATTGGCAAGCGTAGCGGGTAGTTGTAAGATGGGCGCCGGTGTTGAGGGTGGGTAGTGGGGCTTCTGTATCGGGTTGTCGGTAATGGGTTGGCTACACACGTCATTTGAGGTTGGAGTGTCAGTCTTGTCTGTATGGTGTTTGGAGCTTTTCTCTCACGTAGCCAAGTAATTACAGGGAAATCTCACAACACTAGAGTTTGGTTTCCCATTCAAGTGTGATTTTAGTCTTGTCCGAAGGGTCTTCTAAACTCGAATTGATTCCAGAGAAAATGGCCCGGTTAGCGTAGCACAACATAACCTTTGGTTCCCCAACACGAGAAAAGGTACAATGCACATTCAAGATGAGAGGTTGGATATTAGAAAGGTAAACAACGCATTCCTGTAGAGGCCTTTGTATACCACTTATTCCTCAAGCTTACGACTGTAAATAAACCTAGTCCACGATATGCTAAGGTTGCCCATGCTCCGGCAGCAGATTACAAGCTACAATGCCTTCTCTGGGACACATTTGCCGCCGACGGTCAAAGTGCTTGATTGGGGGTCCGACGATGGCGTTCTAAAGCACCCGTAGTGGAGGTATATATGGAGGACATCTGGAGGAGGAAGACAGAGCATTTCTTAAAAAGGACCAATTTGAAAATATCCGTGGAGGCAATGATGCAACTAATGTGCTGCCAAGACGATCCCAGGTTCAGAGAGACTGTGATGATTAGAATGGCCTTTCGGAAAGCCATAGCGAGTGCGCCAGCTGCGTGCAGCGAGCGCATCGACAAACTATTTAAAAAATGATTCATGAAATATCCCTTTCTGACCAGAGCTGGTACCAGGCACGAGAGAAATATTTCAACGTATGCTCGATCAGGCGCAAAGCACGGCGGTTCTCCAGAGAAGAGGAGATAGTGGGCCTTCGAAACAAGAGAAGGTCTCTACGACAGCTTTGAATAAATGTAGGAAAAAGATCCAAAAGACAGGAAGTGGGCTTGGGAACATTAAGGAGATAAGGGAGCTATGAAGAGTCAAGTGGTATTTACGATAATCACAGTGCGGTGGAAATGGAAGAGCGTACAGACGTAGATGGGAGGCTGAATGACAATCCAGTCTTGTCTGTACGATTTCAGTGTCAAACTTATTCACCAACTTGAACTCTTCCAGATTACTTCTTCACAACATTCAATTTCCGTAACAAAGATCACTGCAACGTCGTCACCTCAAGCCGCTACGCTACACTATGCCACCTTTGTACAATACTGGCACATTATTTGCATGCTCTTGTGCTTGCGGCTCTCCTTTTTCCCCTGCCCTTGCTAATGTTCGTATCTCGCCGTGATTCGTCATCCGTGATCAATCCTATTTCAATCGTCAGTGGTCAATAGTGCTGGATTTCGCAGGCTACTGCCGACCTTGTTTCAAACTAACTAATAGCATTCATCTCTTCCTTGATCTTCTTTCGTAGAGCAACAACCTCGATCGCAACGACCCCAGTTCATGCGCCTGGTTCTTACTAAATCTAACAATACAGAATCAACTACTCAACCCGCTCACCATAGACCCAAACTAATGCATCTGCTTCTCGTCAACCCTAACAGCACAGAGTCTATGACTCAGGCCGCCGGCCAACAGGTTGAAGCCTATCTGAACAAGGCGTACCCTGGCAATTTCCGAGATATCGAAGTGTCGCTATTCACGGGACCTCCGGATGCCCCGCCCGAGATTGATGGCGAGAAGACAAGTTACGAATCCGCTCGCAAATGTCTGCCCCTACTGTGCGAGCGCACTCTTGACACTCAGAGGAAGCAGTATTTTGATACTTTTGATGGCGTGCTGGTTGCTTGTTTTTCAGACCATCCCTTGGTACACCAATTACTAGCAAAAACTGAGAGTTCCACGCCAGTTACTGGCATTTTCCATGCCTCTATGACCACTTGTCTGTCCCGGCCGGGAGCCGCCTTTTCGATCATCACCTCAAATGACGAATGGGTCGAATTGCTCGACGCCGGTGCCGAGAAGCTGTTGGGCGCTCCAAGACCCTACGCCGGCTCCTGCTGTTCCTTCAAGGGCACCATTGCGTCTTCATTGCCGGTTTTGGACCTACACAATCCGAAAAACTTGCACGCTATTGCCAAGCGTATCTATCAAGAAAACGTTCGACGCCTCAACACTACTACTGTGATACTGGGTTGTGCAGGGTTTTCCGGCATGGAACAACCTTTGCAACAAGAAATTCGCAACATTGCACTCGAACATGATTCCAGCAGTCAGTTGAATGTCACCCTACTTGATAGCGTGGTTTGCGGTATCGAGACATTAGCCCTGATGTGCAGATTGCAATTTAACTAGGGGTGATTGCTAAATTGTAGTGACATGAAAATACATATATATATGCGCATATACAGTGACCGATATGAAAATGAATTGCTCTCGAAAAGGAGAACTGAAGAAAACTAAGAGAAATCGACTATTCTGAGATGCACTCACGCGATTGGTTTCTGGTATTCGTTTCGATCTTTCTACCGCCTATTGCCGTTGGGCTGAAGAGAGGATTCCTCACCAAGGATACTTTGCTCAACGTGTTGCTATTCGTCCTAGGTTATTTCCCAGGTTTAATTCACGCCTTGTACGTTATCAGCAAACATCCATACCCAAGCGGCCATGGGGACAGCTTGACACGTCCAAACGACGGCTATGGGTCTTTAAGCTAAAGAACAAAGTAAACCGCTTATTTAGCACTAGATACTTTAATTAATTATGCAGAGAAAACAACAAGATATTTGCAGGACATGGAAAAACAGCGTGGGTAGCAAGCGGTCCATTCGAAGTACAGCAGACTGAACAATTTCATTCCTGGTAAACGGCATTACATAAAAGTATTCTTTTCCCTTAACTCCATCGATGAAGTCTTTGCTGGTGCGTTCTTTAATAGCAGCAGCTGGAGTACTGGATTTGAACAAAAGTGGAAGAAACGTCGTTTATTGGTATTCCGGTCGCACCCAATGCAAACAATGCCGTAGTTTCAACCAGTGCTTGATAAAATTGTTAAGTCAATTGTGTGCACTCAAGTTACACATTCAAAGCGCGTATGATGGTACCTGTCTCTTCATTTTGCAGCAATGCCGCTTCATGTGCATGTAACATGAATTAGAGTCTTTCGACGCCGCTCTATATATAGGTCGTGTATTCGCCAAAGTACGGTTGACTGGCGCAAATTGCCTCTTGGACTTGATCAAAATTTAATGGCGATAGGTAGCGCTTCCGTTGCATAAGGACATAGAGAACGGTTGGCGAAAGGAAATATATAGAGTTAGGCTTTGCAGAGAGCTCCAACTTCGCAAATGCGGTTGAGGCATTCCGGCATCGAAGTTAGTCCGTCTATTTTCTTGAAGTGATCACAATCACTCCAAGAACACACCCCATGTTCCGAATAAGCTCGATATTATGAATGAGACCCTACACCTCCAAAAGTTTTAACCCTTTTAGAGAAAGTTCCCAAACTAATGCACGATACCTGGAAATTCCGTAATTATGAGCTAGTCTCATTGATCGAATCAAAACTCTTATTCTTCTTGCAGAGATTTCGGCACCGTAACTCGTCTCAGCTCACCATCCTTTGAGTCAAGACCGTTCATCCATAAGATTTTCTAGCTACTTTTAATACCTGCTTCATCTTATTTTCACTATAGTCAGCGGCGGTTCACAGAAATTTATAATAATAAATCGGTTATCAAAAGCTTCACATAAAAGAACTACTTTCTACTCCAAAGAAATGGACTTACTAGGGGACATTGTTGAAAAAAACGTGGCAGCACCATGCGGTGTGAGTTCTGCGCCTACAAGTGGGTTTCCGGAGCTATATGAGCCAGAGAAAGTGTCATCTTGGAAGACAAGACTACATAAGAAAAGACAAAGTAGCAAATTCAAAGCTGCCACCACCAACGCAGATACTTTGAAACCCAAGTTAGATATTAAGGAGCCAGAAACCGAAGCTGATCGGATAAATCATGAAAATTTGGCCCGAATGCAACAGATGTCCGCCCAACAACTGGAACAAGAAAAACGAGACATCTTGGAGTCTTTGGATCCGAAAGTAGTACAGGGACTCATGAAGAGGCTATCCAAGCGGGAACCACGGGATGGTTCGGGAAATTTGGAGGACTCATTTAGGTCAGCGCCTCTTTTTGCGGAAGTAGAGGGCGCACCTGGGACCTGGATTGGTGGATCTCACGAGTTTCCTGACCTACCGCGCCTCGACGACGACGCAGTTAACAAGGCCTTAGGTATCAAGGAAATAACTGCAAAACATGTCAAGTTTGAGGGCGTAGATCACGAATCATCAGATGACAACCCAAGCGACTATTCGAAGCCTTTGCCAGACGATGACGATATAGCTCCTCAGGAGTATCAGTTTGTGCAGCAGATGGATCACATGAAAAACGAGGACCTTCTGAACGACGTGCATTTTATGAAGCCTGTAAAAGATCAGAAGCCAGAGTTTGAACCTTTGGATATAAATGATCCAGCGTTCGACTCCAAACTGCACGAAAAGTATTTTCCTGATCTACCGAAAGAGACAGACAAACTGGCGTGGATGAAGCCGGCCACTAAGAGTGTTTCAAATGAGATTGTACAAGATGTGGCCCAATGTAGGTTTGATTTCAAAGGTAATTTAGTACCACCCAATCGTGAGTTCAAAACCACAAAAGATGGACTACATCATCATGCCGAGGACCCTGAACTTGCTGGTTACACGATTGGCGAGCTACAGCATTTGTCGCGATCGACATTTCCACCACAAAGGTGCATAGCAATACAAACATTGGGTAGGATACTCTACAAACTGGGGAAGCAAAGTTACGCGCAATTGATACCGGAGGTCGACGCAGAAACTTACGAAGAAATGGGAGGTACGAGTGCGATTTTAAACCACATCTACGGAATGTTTTGGGACTTGTGCAAGTCCCACCTTGTCATTGAATCACTAACCGAGGCAGCAGATGGTGCCAAAACTCAAAACCTCTCAGTTCAAAATTACGCTATCGATGCCCTCTGGTTATGGAAGGAAGGCGGAGGAGATTTCAGAAAGGAAGTGAAACAAACTAAGTAAAAAAATGTCTACGGCTTGCAAGAGAATGGAAAATAAATGTAAACCCCAAAACCGACTGTCGGTCTTTCAATGCAATTAAGACAAAGGTCGAAGAAACGCAGAGTACAAAGAAAAACTCTTTGAAATTAGCAATCATCTTCCTTGAGATTGGGAAAGCTTTTTGTGAGAAAAACAAAAAGGAAAAGATTGCAAAAGTACAAATTGAAACTGCGGGTCTGGTATCATGGAATTGGTGGCTATGGCTCGCTTGAAACGTATTCTCTCGGAAAGACCATGGACCACGATCGTGCTGCGCTTTTCCCGCAAGAAGTGGGGTGGCACGTAGCTTCTCTAAAATTGAGGTCTCTCGTATCGAAAAACTCAGTACTCAAGACGCAAAATTTTTGAGAAAGTGCCGGTAAAGCTTCAAGAGGGCGCAGACGAATGGATCCATCAGTTTACGTTTTCAGAAAACGGGGTCCTCTTATGATTTTTCTCTGCACAGAGACACATTCACTGGATATCTATAGCCAAAAAAGGCCCATCCAACCAACTTAAGTTGTGCAGGTTCTTGAGAGATCCTCTTCAAGCAAGAAACACCAACAACTCTTGATTCCAAATAATTCACATATTTCGTCGCATGCACGGCATCAACTGCCAAACTCAATAATGAGCTCGGCAAATCCTAACTGATCACTCGGCTTTTCCAATTGCCCATCGCTCAGCTTTATCAAAAGCACATCATAGGGTCTGAACGTCTTTCTGGAAACGGGAAAATTTTTAAAGTCAAAAAATTGAACCTGCTCATCGCGAATACTATCGTACTCGCATCTTCAAAACAGAGGTTTGAGGGCTTTGACCATTTGAGACTCTAAAATAGGCTATTGAGCAATGAACGGTGAGTCTGCCTTGCGTGGGCTGGCCAACCAACTCGGATCAATTGAGGAAGAGACTACGACTTTAAGCGAGCAAGTCTTGCAAGATCAAGAAACGCACTATGCAGAAACTGTTGACCAAGTGAAGCACAGCTTGAAACAATTAGTGGAGGATAACGAGTTCATATTTGAACCAGTACCGCAGCCAACGGATATAGACTTGAGATGCATTCCAAAACGCATTTCTGATCTCGGCAAGCTCGCTGAGCAGTTGAAAACAACACATCTAGAACAGGAGATGCTGGACAACTTCCTGCGCTACACAATTCCATCGGCAGATCTTTTGCAAATGGAGTCATCGCAGGACGAACGATTCGTTTCGCTTTCAGAAAATGTTCACCATTTGCGGGACGAAGTGATCACAGAATTAGATTCAGATGTCAACGAGCTAAAACACGAAATAGGGCAGGCTAGTCAGAAAATTGCTGATCAGCGGGAAGTCGTAAACGAGTTATGTCTCGATACGGGTGAACTTGTTGATCAGTGCCACACATTATTGCAAGAACTAGAAAATTCAACGGACAGGCTAGAAACTGAGCAAGAAGGCGAGTCTCGTGAGATCTATGACGTGCCGTCAACAGAAGAAACTTTGACGATCTTACAGTCCCTCAAAGAGAAATTAAGTCAGAAATCTCATCTTGAACATCATATCGAGCATTTGGAACAAACGAAGACCTCTCTGAGCTCAATCTTGGAGACAAGAGATCAAAATGTTCAGGAATCGAATTCGGCTTTAATTGACGCGTGCATGTCCTATGACGCGCTAATTCAATTTTGGTCAAATAAATTGATCCATAAGGAGATCAAGAATCTGGAGGTCTTCCCCAAATCAGGTAAATTCCAATTCACATTCCAAAAAGTTGAGATTGTAATTTCATTAAGTCACCTTGGGACCATTTCGAAAGTTGAACTATACGGAAATGGGATACCGCTCGACAAAGTAGTTGCGGCGCGACAGCATGTTAATCAAGTTGCTACTAGTGGAGCTCAACTTTATCGCCAAACTATCAGAGTGCTGAATATTGTAAAAGAATATGCAACAATTTTATAAAGTGATGTTAACTAGAATAAGGAAGGTCAAATTAGGTAAGTTACAAGTAGGTTTTATGGCCTTCACGATGAATTTTGGAAAGTCAAGAAAGCGCCCATGGCTCCCAAGTACCCTTCATGCTTCAGAAAAAATGCCTGTTTCTGGCTGTTAGACCAAAAGTTTATAGCGTAGCTTAGCGTATTCATCGTCATAAGATGGCCGCGAATGTAAGAGCCGCCGAAGTAGATGTTAGGCACATTGTGTACTTTTGCCTGAAGATATGCAATTTGGCCTATGTTATTGGATATTGCGTAAAGTAAACTCTTGGAAATATCAGAATTGTTAAACTTGCGATTGCGGGACTGAATGTCATCCGTGTTTGTATCGGGGTGGAGTATACTATCCGCTGTGGATTCTTTTATCGGGCTGTGGGGGCCGCGCTGAAACACTTTGCCAAAGGAGCTCGCAATATGACTAGATTTGAGCCCAATTTTACCATAGTCGGCTCCGTAGATATCGCCTACGAGCATGTCGACGTGGGTGTTGTCGCCGCCGTGCGCCCAGCTGAGCATCTCATCATAGGTTCGGGCGCCGGTAATCAATGACAGCAGCCCCCAAAGTGTTCCACCGCCAAGCGACGAGCCTCCAACACGCGTGTATTGGGCCGGAGAGTCAACTTTCAGGATGGAAACGCCGGATCCAATGTTCACTAGCATATATGGATACACTTTGGCGTGTTCGGGGACCACTATGTGTTCGCCGTCGAGGTCGTTGTATGTAAAGACTTCTTCGGGCACCTCATGGATAAAGTAATCTAGACCTTTGATTAAACATACCATTTCGTCGAGTCTGGCGATCTCCAGCACGTCGGGAAATTCTGTACATAGCAGGTCGTGGAACTTATACGCACCGCCACCCGTGGCTACAATTCTGACATTACTCTGGGAGCCCCCGTTGTGCTTCTGTATGATCTCGTGTATTAAAAGCATGAACTCGGCAATGTTCTCGGTTTCGACACTCTGGAATACCAGTTTCCCGGCGTCCCTTGCACAGAACACTACTTTTGCCAGCGAGCCTCCAATATCCACCGCAATTGTGAGTACCTGGAGCCGTGTCCAGCCCTGATTCGAACATTCAATGCTCTGGCTCATCGTCAGCGGTTCCTGTGCTGGAGCTAGGTCCCTGAACTGGCATTGTTCAAGTAATCGAGCTACAAATTGAAAATTTCCAAGCTATAAACGAGGTCACATCGGACTCAAAGAACGACACGAAATTATAACAGGCTGCGGCTCAAAGAGTCCGATCCACTTGCTACGTCTACAGCATTCTAATTAATGACTACAAAAGCTAATATTGTGGCTCGCTAGAAGAGTTGATGCGGCTGGTTATTGCACTCATTCCACTCTTTGACATCGGGTGATCTATATTTGAAAGATTTATATTGTTTCGAAATTCTACATTTGAAAAGTCGAAAACCTTGAATTGACGCTACAAACCATTTAGTGAACCATTAATAATCCATTGAGTGCTGAAACAACTTTGCTATAGACTATAGTTTTCATACTTTCTAATGAATCCAGAACTAACAGAAAAGATCGCCGCTAAGTATGCGAAAGGTGTGGAATCCGGCGACGTACATTTTTCCCAGTCCGATTGCAAGAAACTGAAGGATCCAAAAACGGGCGCGCAATACATGGTAACACATGCGCCTAGCTTGTTGAAGAAGCCCGAACGTGGTGACAAAGAGACCAAAAACCGCAACCCGTTCGCGGAACCCGAGCCTGAGCTCACCGTGTGTGACGATCTTTACGATCTTGGCAAGTACAAACTACTGCTGAACAAGTTCCCCGTGGTCCCAGAGCATCTGTTACTCGTGACACGTGAGTTCAAGCCCCAGATCTCGGCGCTGGATCCTACGGATCTGCTCACCTCCTACCGTTTGCTGCAGGACCTAGACGACGATGACGAGCAGATCAGGAACCTCGTTTTCTACAACTGTGGGGCTCCTTCGGGCTCCTCACAGGATCACAAGCACATGCAGGTGCTCAGGTGGCCTCAGAAGTTTGTAGCATTTCAAGACCGTTTGTGCAGTGGTAAAGACCACTTTATCCCGGACATGCGTACTGAACCACTCCAGGACGCTAAACTCTCATTCGCACACTTTGTGGTTCCATTGCCAGAGGACGAAGAGACCGTGGACGAGGATCTGCTCGCAATGACTTTTGTTTCGCTGCTGCAGAGAACTCTTACGTTTTTTCAGGATTGGTCAAACGAACACCCTGAGTTGCAGACCGGCTACAACGTACTTTTGACGCGTCAGTGGATGTGTCTTGTTCCGCGCTCCAGCTCCAAGAGCTCTGAGCTGGACATCGGCTTCAATGCAACAGGCTACGCCGGTCTCGTGCTCGTTAAGCACGAAGATGTCTGGAACAAAATTCTAGAAGACCCACACGTAGTGGACCGTATGATGCTCGAATGTGGATTCCCTAACACGGCGGGTACTTCTGCCAACGAATATAACTACTAAGAATGCCAACAATCACCTACTAGCGCTGATAGCTCCTATTCTATATAAGTTTATCTCCTCTCAACCAATCAGATTCTAGCATGCATAATGATGTCGTCTTGTACGTCATTTCAATTTTTCAATATTCACCAAGTTCAACCCAAGTAATTAAGCAACTTGGAAGACATCTCTACAAAGGACTTTCGGATTTCAAAAGATTCAGGTCGTAAGCGCTGCCATACCCATAAATTACGATGCCTCAGACTTTTACCTCTATTGCTAAGATGGGTGACTTCATTTTGAAGTCGCCAGCTTTGTCCAAAGTTGTTGTCCCCGTAGCCCACCAATTTGTTAAGTTTGCTGGTTACAGAGAAATGGGTTTGAGATTCGATGACATAGTTTCGGAAGAGAATGATCTGGTCCAGAAGGCTTTGGCGAGACTACCATCCGATGAATCCTACGCTAGAAATTTCAGAATGCTCAGAGCCCATCAATTGTCATTGACGCACCATTTGTTGCCAAAGGCGCAATGGGTTAAGTCGGAGGAAGATAAGCCATACTTGTTTCCTTACTTGTTAGAAGCTGAGGCTGAGGCAAAGGAAAAAGAAGATTTGGACAATTTGGAATTGGTCAAATAAGGGAAGCTTTCAGAAAAGGTGCAAGTCATTACCGGGGCTTGAATTGTATTTGCTCTAGCCCTGGCTTTGTTGCAACATATATTCGGCAGTTTTTTCGCCAATCACTAAAATTTATTTATGGTATTCCCGCCAATCCGCATTATTTAATGGCCAATTATGAGATAACGGTGGACCGTGTGTAGAGAAGTTCGATAGTTTAAACAACGAAACCGTTTGACGAAGTGGGTAAATGAGGAGGCAGAGGCCCCCACAAGATAATCATTGCGTATATAGTACATGAGCGCCGCAGGGCATTAATTATTAGATATGTGTGTCGTCAAAGCGGGCGTTCTGATGAAAAACAAAGAGTGGATTGTCATCTCGGGCTCTTGAACCGCGAAAAGATATTTGTGATGATGTTGAACTTACTTTTCCGCTTTCCAGCCTGGGAAGAAACCTTATCGCGTGTCACAGCGCCATCGCTTATGCTGCGGGTTTCATTTGCGGCTTGGACATTACTAGATCTTGCTACAGCTTTTATCGGTGATTTAGGCTGCGCAGAAAGATCAATACTACCGCCAGGTTCACCTAGTAGGATCTCTTTTGGGATCCTATAAGCTTCAAGATTATCGCACGCAGCGGCACTTTTTGACCGTCTGTGAACTGGCTCATAGGTGGCGTTCGTCGTAGTGCACGTTAGAGTATCACCATCATCCACATTACTGTCAGGTAGATGCAAACCCTCGTCAATTACAGCGCTGATATTAGAGGGTAAATCGTAGACTTGACTTCGGAAATTGAAAGAGTTGCGGGGGCTGGGAGACCCATTGGTAAACTTGAGAACCGAAAATACTGGTGTGTTAGGAGAATTCGTGACTGCAGGAGTCAGTATCCCAGAGGTCAAGTCGGACGATAATGATGAGGATGATGGATCTTGTGGGTAAAGTTGAGTGGGCAACTGTGGGCTTGCCGCTGGGAAGTGCTTAGTATAATTCAGGTATCTTTCTTTCTGCTTGCTTATCTTGAGTGTATTGTTATTATACAGGCTTCTCTTGGCGGTTTTTGGCGATTCTGTCACAGTTGGATTTTTCAAAAACGGAGATTGGGACTTAGCCCGCAATGGCGACATCAACGCGTCTTGAGATGTGGGCTCGCCATCACTTTCTGAGTCCTCTTCTTCTATTCGTAGCGGAGGTTTAGATTGTGTTGAAGGGGGCTCAAGTTTGAAAGGTAAAATCAAGTTTGCGGGGGCAGACTCGGCTCGTCTATGCGAGGTGAAGGAGCGTGGTTTTGTGGTAAGTGCATCGTCTAAATCAATGATTGCATTTGGTATATCATGGGAGTAAGTAAGTTCCTCGCTCATAAAAAACCGCGGGCTTATGTCCTGATTTCGTACGGGCGATGCAGTGGTGTAATCTGGTTTATCATTGGGAGTTCCTGGACCTTGTTTGACAAAATCCAAGTCTTGTGAGATAGCAAGTGACCTCTTATGGCGATGTCCCCTCCTCGATGGCGTGCGATCGCTGTTGTGAATTCCGAAGTCGCCAATTCCTGAGTCGCTATCGACAGGAACTTTCAATCGATCTGGATTCATGGTCATCTCGAGCTACTTCTGCGTGTCTCACAAACGAGTGACTAGTAGTTGGGTAAGAGAAACGCACAGAATTGAAACAACACGAGCTCGAGCCTGAACCCGATTGGTGGGTTTGCGGGATAATTCGCTGATTTTAGCTCGAATTCCAGATTCTAAAACTCCAGAAAATAGCAAGTACTATCAAGAAAAGCGGAATACAATATATTCAATGTTCTTACTCAAGAGCTGGGGGCTCTGAACGAACTCAATTATGATATTAATCAAAAATCGATTTCTTTCGCGCTTGTCAAAAAAGAATTGGTTCCCGGGAGTTTCGACACTCCAAAGCGATCCAGAAGTTCCAAACTCGTGGGCGTCACCGCAGGCTTTCCAACTGCTCACAACAGGTTTCTATCCGTTGTATAGCTTCAGTTTTTGTCAAATTATTGATATGAATAGTTGAAGTTTTTTCAACTTTCAGCTTGAAATGAATTCAGATACGAACTAATTAAGTGAGTCAAATATCAGGCGAGTTAACGGGGCTCCTTACGCGTACTAGTATTTATATTATGAGCGTCGTAAAGTCTAGAATCACTGTTCTTTTCGACAGTTTGCAAGACCTGGAGAAGATATCACAGAACGCGCTAGGTTCTGATGAAAGCTCCGAGAGTCTAGTAATTGAAGGGTCTGATCAGCTCGTGCAGCGAAGAACCACGTTGGACGTGTTTGACGATTCAGGACTAGTCAGAATCACTTGGAAGCGGAGAGGTGCTGATACTTCTGACTTTGTCTTGGCTGCACCTTTATCTGATGGACTGAATGTTTACGTTTCTCGGTACCCTAAATCAAAACCGACTATTCGAGGTGCCATCAATTCCGCAAAATATCACCTCCTGCATTCCGACGAATTTGACAAAGAACTCCTGGGCCAATTTCTGCCTTCTGAATTTGACGGGAACGCACTAGATTGGGAAATTAAGAATTACGATATCTTTGTTGGCCATGGAAAACTCCGTGTAGATGAGTATTATAATATAAAGAAAGGTCAAGACGAAACGCTGACTTATGACGCGGCCCTTGGTAAGTTAGAAGTTGGATTTTTCTTTGTAGAATCGAGCGACGAATTTGATGTCAATTTGAATGGCGCCAGGTGCATTTGGAACAATGCAGGTTTTATTGAGCAATGCCAGAAAACGTACCTCTTTTTCCAGCGGGCGCACTCTATGTCACTGAAGCCTTCCGGCACCTTGCTTGAGCTTCTAGAACCGACAGGTCTCCACCCTATAGTCTCTGTCGATTTGACAAACGAATTGCCATCTGACAATTGTGACCACTTTATGTATTTAACGGCGCCTGCAGATCTTTTCATAGACAAGTTCGAGTCCTCTCCTGTTTTTCTGGCAGGTGCGGCTGACTTAGAAGCACCAGAGTATGCAGTTCGGAACACATCATGGGGTATGGAAACATTACTATTATTGGAGCCAGGAAAGTTGAACGAAATTAAATTACACACGAGATACGTTCAGCCACAAGAAAAGGGACAGTTCAAAATGGTACAGTTCACGAGCTCCGTATTTCAGGCATGCGATTCGGGCAATCACAACATACACGAAAATCCTTTCTACTCGAAGTCTCTGGGCTTTGAGTCGCTCTTCACTAACGATACCACGTTCAGACACCTCAATTCTACGAATTTTAAGGTCTCGATTCCCGTTGGGGACACAAGTGACTACGAAGTGGTAAAAATAACTACTTGGTCGTGTTTGATTCTCGCCACAGTTTACCTACTAATGAAAGTACTGAAGAGATAATAAAAGGAGGGTAGATTAGTTAAAAGTATCTGGTACTTATAAAGTGCTCTATTTCTTCTTGTGATGTTTTTTGGCGATACGCTTCAAAGCTCTTTGTTCATTCTTCATAACACCGTCTACCATCTTATACTTACCCTTCACACCCTTTGGTCTGCCTGCTAGGCCTCTGTTTTTACCTGTTGCGACAACCACCGTTACCTTTGGTTTCTGTCTTTGCTTCTTGGTAACCTTTCTCATCAATTTCGCAATTTCGTCAGCTTTGTCCTTTTCAGACTTGTCACCATCATCGTTAATGAGACCTGCCTTCTTCTTAATCTTTTCTAAACGACTAACTGCACGCATCTTCTTTCTCGCATGAGCTTCGGCTACCTTCTTGATCGGTCTGGCGTTCAACGCTTTCATTTTTTCCTTAATTGCGATCGCCGCTTCCTTGGTAATAGGCCTATTGATCTTTGAGTGGCTCTTCTCATCTTCCAAAAACCAGTCAGGTAGATTGTCAGAGTCGCGGAATGCGTACCTGTTAAATCCTTCATCCACCAGATCGTGCTTCGTTCTCTGCCCCAATGCTAGCTGATGAGCTAGAGTCATCGCCTCGACCGTTGCGATATCGATGTCTTCTGAATACTTCTCTTTTTGTGAATCCTTCTTTTCATCTTCTGAGTCGTAGTCTGAGTCCATTGATTGATCATCATCTTCGTCTCTCACAACAATTTCAAAATCAGACTCTTCAGATGCGTCATCCTCACTGACTAACTCAGGTTCTTTACTGTGTTCGTCAGAAGACTGAGAAGAATCCTTTTGACTGGTAATCTCATCCATTGGTTCACTTGATTCTGTTGGCAGATCAGCCTGCACGCCTTCGAAAATAGACTGATCAAACAAGGATCTCGCTTTAGAACTGAGTTGATCCTTTCCTGTTTTCTCTTTCGTTTTGGCGATCAACCGGTTGATAGCTTCATCATCATCCGAATCAGACAGATCAGAGTTCTCATCTTCGCTTATATGATTCTTCTCCTCCTCGTTGTCGCTATCATTTTCTTTATCAGAAAGCCCGTTCCACTCTCCGTCAACATCCCCGCCGCGAGCTTGTTTGGCACGATAGTTGGCATCTCTTTCAGATTTCTTCTCCTTGTAGTTTTGATACATGAAATTTAGCTGTGACTCTAATTCGTCAGCATCGGCAGATTCATCGCGGTCTTCAAGAGGAGCATCGTCCGCAATATGAATATCGTCTTCGTCGGCAGCATCGTTTTGAGAAAATATCAGTCTTCTTTTACCCCTGGCTAATTTATCCAATATGCCTGTCTTTTCCGCAGATTTGAGATTGAACAGAGATTCTCTTCCTAGCTCCGCAGATTCAATACCAATGTCCATGGGCGTCAACATGTTCATTTGCATTCTGGTGAGCTCCTTTTGCTTCATTTCGTTTTTCTTTCTCTTTTCACGTTTGTGAGACAACCGCTGTTTCTCCTGGAGTCCTTGAAGTTCTTTTTGAATTTGCTCTTCCTCTGTTAGCGGCACTGCATCTACATCGTCCTTGTCCTCTTCCTTTTCTATATCCAGTAGTTCTCTCGCGGCTTTTCTCCATTTAAGAATCATTTTGAAATCTTTCTTACCTAAAACTCTCAGATCTTCTATGCACGCCATGAATTCGGTTGTGGTTTGTTTTAATTTCTTCAAGATTTTCCACTCATGGTCGTCAGAATCTATAATGAATTTGTTGAGATTACCAAGCATGTCAATGGGATCTTCAGTTTTGACAAACTCCATAATAGGTTTGGTATGGTATAGTAAATAGTCGCCTTCTTCATAACCTTGTCTCTTCCTTACTTTTTTCTCCGGGTTGAAAATTTTAGCTTCGTTGTTTTGAGGACCATCAGGTAGTTCTTCGAAAACTTCTCGAGGGTCTAAAATTCGGGGGTCAAGTTTCTTTGGAGCCTTGAAGCCTTTGCAGACTACGAAAATTTCTGCCGAAACGTTTCTGGACGCGGGTGGCTTAGTAGCTTCGACCTTGTCAAAAAGCTGACCAAAAACCCAGATCAACTTGTTATAATCTTTGGATCTGAAAATCTTGGTGACGAAAGTACCGCCAACGACTAAGTTTTCAACCGCTAATTTCAAAGCCTGCAGTGTCAAATGAGATTGAGTATAGGCGTCTTGAATCCATCCTAGACCAACGTTAGGAGCACCATCATGCAGAACTGTATCGGCTTTCCACGTCTTCATATATCCTCTCAGCTTGGAACGGCAGTCCTCAGTGGTAATATCACTTTGAAAAGTAATCACATTGGGCATCGACTTCATTGGCACAATATCCACACCGATAATCAGGGAATTTATCGGGCACATCTTCGACGCCACTTGGCACCAGGACCCAGGCGCAGCACACAGGTCGATCACGACCTTGGACTTCTCTAAAAAGTGCCCAAACTTTTCATTTATCTGAATAATCTTGAAAGAAGAACGAGCACGATAACCTTTCTCTTTGGCGAGAAAGTAGTACTTGTCTAGACGACCTTTACTGTTTTTCTTTTGCGTCTTACCCATTGCTGTTAGGGATAGTCTCACAGAGATAGGCTTTCACTCGACTATTCAAAGGTTTGGATGTTTTATTAGTTTATAAGATGCTCATCTCATCTCATCGCATCGACTAAAATTTTTCCAGTCACTTTTTGGAAATGACAGGAAAAAGTAAAACTTAGCGCTAACCATATCAATCACATGAAGACGTGACTTGGAAGTATTGATTGGTGCGACAGCTACGATGATATATGAGTTGAGCAATCAATCAGTCTTTAACATAAATACCATAAGTTGCGCCTGTGAATACCGTTTATGTTAGCGAGTTAATTCTCGCGAAACCATGTTATGTGATGTCATGCGATGTTATAGCTCACCGATACGGCCCGTCGATTGCTCCTTTATCTTTGTGTGACCCATCACACTTCCCTGGTGTTGCGATGATGATTGAACGTCTGCGTTGATGCCTTTATAAAAGAGGCATCAACTCGAATGGGAACTAGGAGTCTTCTCCCCCAATCGAATGGAAACACGCTGCTCGGAACACTCAAAAAATATTGATATCGAAGCTAAAAAAATCTGAAGTGTATCACTACTTGCTTAAATAAACAGCTGGAATATAATATAGCCTCCTATTAACTATCGAACCTTCAACCATCCACATCTCAAACGCTATTGCTAATTCAAATGATTCTTATCTGCAAGGTTATTATATGCGAAATTTAATGATTGAACGTTTTCTGAGCGACCTTTTTCGCAGTCGCGAAGCCTTTCGTGTTGTAATACGTTATTCAAGCGTCTAAATCGAGTGCCCAAAAGACAGAACAATATAAACAACGAAAAACGATGGGTGATCAAATGATGTCATCCGCGATGTCGAGTTTTCACAAAGCAACCACGCTGCTTTAAAGTTGCGAAGCCGTTCATTCTTTGGCGAGGGTGAAGGGCTGTTATTCTCCTTCTTAGCTCATGAAACTATGCCAACTCTTGTCAGTGGATTATCAGAGATGTGCTCTTTTCCAAAAAATCTCCCATTGTTCTTGAAGAGCGCTTCAATTCCTTTGCAGCATGCATGGTCCCCAAGAGTACATAATGTTTGTCTATTGCAAAGACAGGAGTGGGTTAAAATGATCTTCTCGAGACGTGAAAATGAAAAAAATGTGAATAATTTTTCAAACATCCGACTACAACCCTTTGCTTCGTGTCAGCCTCAAGCGCGTTTTTGGCATCCATCAAGAACTCAAGCAATTGGATCTTCCAAAATGACTTCTTACCCTTTTGAAGGTGTTAAGTTTGTGGACACACCAGTAGTTCCGAAACCAGAACCTTCAAACACCAAATACGGTGTGAGAACATCAGATTCGCCTGCCATCAAAAATGCTCCATTGCCTGCTGAAGGTCCCAGTTCAAAGCATTTCTCGAATTGGACTGTGCTTGCGCTCATCATCGTGATACCATCTTATGTCACCAGAAAGTTGGGCGGTGGGATAAAAACCTTTGCCTTTTTCTGTTTACTTTTCGTGTTACCCATTCTCATGGCCTATTGGACTTTAGCTTCCACATTTTCACCTCGTTTCAACGAGAAATGTAAGCTGCCAGGAAAACCTATCGAAGACTATTTGACCTTCCATGATGAAAAGCTGGCTAAGAAATACCATGGTAGAAAAATCCCAATGGAAACTTTCCATGAGCTGTATTTCGCTAACAAGGTCTCATTCAATGGTGACGCCCTGGAAATTCTGGAATACAGACACGACTGGGCTCAATTCTCTTTCACTTTGTCTTTGTTCAGATTTTTCTTGTTAGGTATGATTCCTGAAGTGATCATGCACACCAGATCCCAAGACGAGGAACAAGTCAGGGACCACTACGACCGCGGTGACGATTTTTATGCTTCGTTTTTGGGATCAAGAATGGTCTATACTAGCGGTGTAATTTCTGACATTGAGTCTGAAGAATCTCTAGAGCAGCTACAAGACAATAAGTTGAAAATTGTTTGCGACAAGATTGACTTGCAACCTGGTGAGTACCTATTGGACTTGGGTTGCGGCTGGGGTACATTGGCTACCTATGCATCTAAGGTTTTTAACGCGAAGGTGACGGGTATCACTTTGGGTAGGAATCAAACGAAATGGGGCAACGGCAAGTTAGAAATACAGAATATTCCGCAAACTCAATCCCGTATCCTTTGTTCAGACTATAGAGACACACCATTGGCTACTCCAGAGGGCAAGAAATACGATAAAATTACCTGTTTGGAAATGGCCGAGCACGTTGGTATCAGAAAGTTTGGCTCCTTTCTCGTGCAAGTATATAACATGTTGGAAGACGATGGTCTCTTCTTCTTGCAAATTGCTGGTTTGAGAAAGTCATGGCAATACGAGGATCTCATTTGGGGCCTCTTCATGAACAAATATATTTTCCCAGGCGCTGATGCCTCTACTCCTTTAGATTTCGTTACCGCGAAATTGGAGGGTTCTGGCTTCGAGGTTGTGTCCATTGACAACATTGGTGTTCATTACTCGGCCACTCTGTGGAGATGGTACAGAAACTGGATGGGTAACAAGGACACCGTTATCAACAAGTACGGTGTCAAGTGGTTTAGAATCTGGGAGTACTTTCTCGCTACATCCACGATCATCTCTAGACAGGGTTCTGCCACATGTTACCAGATTGTCTTGAGAAAAAATATCAATGCTTATCACCGTATTGAGTACGTGCCCAAGCAAAAGGGATTGTTGACGCCTGTCAAAGAAGGCGTGCAAAATTGGTTCAAATAAATTTCGTGCTTCACGTATAAGTAGCAAGAGCCACTATTTGATATAACTATACTTACGCAAGAGAAGACATTTTCGTAAAGATCAACTTGTAACTTTTTTCAATGGCAATTTTTGGAAAACTACATGGGCTTTTTTTGAACAGGACTCTTGGGCCTCAAGGTCTCTATCTCGTTCTTCATTGGGAGATGGGTCCCAACCTTATTGATGTCCTCCTGGTATCTAACGCTGTCAAAATTGTTGAGGATCACATCAGGACTCATTATCACCCAACCGGGCCTAACTCTCACGGGTGTTTCAGTCCCGGTTCTTGCGGGAATGATATGCAGTCTTCTTGTCGCTGTGGAAAAGTTTTCGGCAATTTTGTACAGATGTGCAGGGATTGCGCTGTTCTGCGAACCATCCGATTCGATCGTTAAGTCCGTGTCAACATTACAATGTATCAAATGACCATCCGTAGCCCTTCGAACAGTTCCTGTAATACACATCCAACAATGCCATTGCATTTTTTCGAACAGTGCTTGATCGTCGTTATCAAGCCCCGGATAAAAAGGTGAACTTTTGTCCACAGGAATAAAGACTAGCTCTTCACTCTTTCTAAACTTTTTGGCCCAAGTGTCATTCTGCAAAAGCTTAGTCAATTCGTTAATTTTCTGTGCGCTTCCCCAGATAAACAAGAAGCCAGGCTTAGATATTAACCTGTCGATAGGTAGAGACGTCAGTAACGGGTATATAAACTGATTATCTGTCAGGCAGCCAATCATAACAACATCAAATATTAACTTGTCGTTGTGTATCCAGCTATTCAAAGTTGGCACCATTTCATCAATATTGATCCTGCATCCGTAAGGGGTTGTGGCATGCCTGGCGACATGCTTTTCTTTGAGGCGAAATAGCTTTTGGAGATTGGGATAGCCTTCAACTTGATTTTCTGAATTTTTGACAAACCTTTGCGGCAAGATGTTTGTATGTACGTAGTGCTGCGTGTAATCGTTGGTATGGGGTTGAGTGGCAGGCTTGAGAGAATTATTTCTCTTCTTCCGCCCGTTTTCTGCGCCACTCTTTGGTTTTGCTCGCTCTGGATACATTTTTTCAGCTACCAGATTACTGAGCAGTAATTTTGTAGGGCATTGGGTCAAAAACACCAGCTTTCGTAAATGTTTTTCCTACTTTTATGTGTCTTCAACTTAACAATGTTGCATCTTGAAACAGAAATCATTAATACAAAATGTTTCATCAAGAGACAAATCAACGGCAAAGCTTTCAGATAATGATATACCAACTGCGAAGGCGGGATATGGGCCTAAGCAATTGCAGTGCGGTCTCCAGGAATAGACATATGAAAGTTTGAAAGGCGTAGGCAAGCTATGGGACCGGCATCAGAGAGCAGTAAGCAAGAACGGGAAGGGTGTTTAGTAGCTTAAAATTGCTTCAGGGCAGGCCCAGCCAGTCGCATACATGGTAAAAGCTAGTATTTCATGAATTTCGGCAATTGTATTAGATTATTACTTGAGCTGCTCATTCAAGAAACTAATTATGATATGTATCGCTATCGCTTTCTAGCGCTATAAATGTATGGAGCATGTTGTACATACTTATCCTTGAGTCAATCTAAACACACTCTTACTTACTTGTCAGAATTCTTTGGAGATACAAAATTAGTAAAAAGCCTTGTAAATTGTGTCGAAGACACAGATGCAAAAATTGAGTATTTAACTAAAGCTGCCTGTCTTCACGTCTCTGGTGCACATTGCCCAGCTATCAGAGATAATGCGTTTTTTGCACGACGAGCCAGCGCGGGTTGGTACTTGGAGATAAGGAAAATCTTGCGTCGGTGGCTTCCCATTCTCAGGTAACAGCAATAGACTGTAGAGAAGGGAGGTGACTTGCCTAACCATCATTTGCTTACTTTCCTTATCGAGCTCAAATTAATGTTTTTGAAATCTTTGTTTACTTTCGAAATGATGAACGTGTGTTTCAAGTAGTGAAAATTACAACAAACTTAATGGGATTTATAACCTACAATAAACAGACACAGACTGCATTAAAGTAGTTTAAACTTTCTTTATTTGCCTGTCACCTCATTGTATCCTTCAACGCTAAACAGAAGGCTTATCGAACGCTTTCGGATGTTATGGCATATAGATAGCTCTTCAAACAATTCATTTAATACTATACACGTCTATGTGCTGAGAAACAAGCAAACTTGATTCAAAAAAATTGAGGCTACACCAGTGAGTAGCTTTGTGTGGGGATTAAGTTCTTCGGCCATATTTCCTAGAGAATTCTTTTGTCTCGGCAATGGTCAATGAAGCTTTTTTTATGAACTAGTCCCACAAATTCACCCTTGTCTAGTATTGAAATTGACCGATTACCCAACTTTGTAAATACCAGTTCGACCAGTGACAATGGGGAGTTAACATCGAGCATTACTGGCGAGCGTTCGACAACTTTGCGAAGATCGCAAAGGCCGTTGAGCATTCTTTGAAGAGCTTTATTCTCGTTACTATTAGGCAAAAATGTGTTCCAAGATGCTTCATTGGCCGAGTAATGACTAGATCTAGTGATACATGAGTTACTCGATGCCTCATCATCGTCCAGCAATCGAACTTGGAAGTCTCCTGATAGCTTGTACTCGTCAGAAAAACATTGAAGTTTGTCCAACGCTAATTCTAAATCTGGTGCCGGTAAAATGCCTTCCAGTATTCTTTCTTTCAGGACTGGCAAGCAACCATCAACTAATCCTTCTCTTTGAAGCTCATTAAGCATTTCTCGTAGAGAGATGGAAGAGAAATGGCTTGAATTTGTCAAGTTTATGAAAGCGCTGCTGCCACCTTGATCAACCTTGGTAACTATATCTTTCAAATCAAATTCATGCCCACCGAAATTCCTTATTTTATGATTGTCGAGAAAAGGGAAATCGTTCTTTCTTATCAGCATCTCATATAGAGACTGTGGCTCTAGCATATGTGCCACGAGGTTGGAGACGGCAATAGCTATTGAAATAGGTACAACATAATTGTAAGAAGATGTCAGTTCAAAGATAATGACTGCTAATGTCACATTCATCCTAGTAATTCCAGCCATGAAAGCTCCTGCGGAAATCATTGCATAGATTCCCAAGTCTATGCACACACCGTTAGTGCTTGTCTTATTACAAATTTGAGCGAATAATGAGAAGTCGGGAAACATGTTCGCCAAATAATCGAAACCCATTGCAAAGATTCTACCGAACAATGCACCTATAACCATTGAAGGTACGTAGATACCCGCGGGTACCTTTACGCCAAACGTGATACTTGTCAATACGACTTTTATTACTAGGGCAGTCGATAGTGGAATTAGCTCGTTCGGAAAACTTCTTTTATCGACTGGACACAGTCCGTTAGTCCCTGTAAAGTCATCTGGAGAATAACATGGCGATGCTAGATTAGCCAAAAGCTCTGCAACTGAAATGTTAGTATAGGTATTTGAAAACGTAAAAAATGCAGTTACGAGTGCGACCAAAACAACTTCTCGAAGAGGTCTACCAGTAATAAACTTATTTCCCCGAAACCAACTACCCCAAAATGATACGAATCTGCAAAAAAAAGCTCCGAAGGCACCGCCAGCAGCGCCTATTAGTACCACAAGCAAAAGTTCCATGGTCTGCCAATCTGAAGAGTAGTTAACCTCAAACAGCACTGCTTTTCCAGTTCCATACGGATCAAGCAAGCGCAGGAAAAGGTTAGCCATGATCGCAGCGAAGAATGTTTTGAACAATTGGTTGCCAGGCAAGAAGTAACTAACTTCTTCGAAGGAAAACATAACGCCACCTAATGGGGAGCCGAATGCCAAAGTGACACCAATGGCCGCTGAAGCAGATAATACGACACGTCTTTCAATACCGTTAAACTTATATTTCTCGAAACATCTGCTAACGATATTACCCACACACGTTGCTAGATGAACGTAGGGACCCTCTTTCCCAACAGACAGACCGGAGGCGATGGCGAGAATTAAAGCCACGGTCTTGGAGAAGAGGGTGTACGTGCCAAGGAACTTTCTAATAACGAAACCAGACAAAATTGTTTTGACTTCAGGCACTCCGCTGCCATAGGCGTGATACATCGTCTTGAATTTCTTCTTGTCCGTTTTTGTAGCTAGGGGATTGATATATTTAGTGGTCAATGTCACCTCAGCAGCTATGAATGCCAGCAATAAGCTTAGAACCAAGTATACGAGGAAGTCAGCGCGCAAAGTCCCCCCGTGAAATGATGAAAATACTTGTGGCCACAAAGTCCATTTGGCACAAGTGTAGTTGCTGCAGCACTGCTGCTCATTAAGTAAAAAATTAGGTTTACAATAGCCTCTCTTCAAATCTACCAAAAGCTCCTCAGATTTATCGATCACGAAAGCTAGTAATGCGCAACTCAATGCAATAACTATGATTAAGACCCAATCCTGTAAATAGCTGTAGCACCTTCTGAACTTCCCCGAGAGCCCCTTCAACGCATACAGCTCTTCCCGCTGCTGGACATCAAAGAGGTAGTCCCTCACCCAATCCACACTCGTAAAATCATCGTAGTAGTTTCTCGTTAAGATTGGTATGTTTTCTTGTTCTAAATGAGACCCCTGCGCTTGACCCCCGCCAGGAGTGTCAGCGGCCTTCGTTGTGCGTTGTTTTGATGAGGGACTATTTTGAACAATACTGCCGTAATTTAATGAAGATTCTCCATGTACTGAAAGTCCGAAGTAATCCTGAGATGTAACTCTTCTGATAGGAGAGCGGATACTGACCTCGCGACCTAATTGACGCAAAGTCTTGGAAAACTTAGCTATCGACTCATCCGGCTGACATGAGAGGCGGCTACGGTTCACGTCCAACAAACCATCAAGAGGTTCACTGACGGGAGGCGTTTCGATTGATTCTGTGCTATCTCCACTAGTGGCTAATGGCTTATCGCCTCCTTTTTGGTCCGAATTAGGATGATCGTTGCTAGCTCCGCGATCAGTAGCCCTCGACTGTGGCATAGAGCGTTCTTCTCTCGCCTCGCCTATGATATCGACAACGCTAAAGGATCCCTAGTAAAAAGAGTGTGCTATTCGACACTTTATCTCTTCTGTGTATTTTTTTCAAACACAAGATAATAAGTAAAGGGAAGAGACAATTAATTGTGCTAGTGATAATTAGATTACACGCTTCAAGGCATTTCTTATTTGATCTGTCATTCATTTGGAATGACTCAAGCCAGAAAATGGTCGCTGTAAGAGCACGCCACGGGACGAAATTGCACAATGACAATCAGCCATCAAGTTGACTTGGTATCGTCGCCAGCAGATCAGACAGTAAAACGTGCTCCAACAGAGAAAGCTTGCCGAGGAGCACACACGATCAAAATATTAAGATCTGATCACAAAAAGCAGCTCACGAATCGCAGCATGACATATTTGTAACTTTCGATACCACAATTGCATATTTTGTCCGTTGGCCGTTTGTCAATTGCCGAAATAATCTCAAGATATTGATCTCTCCGAAGGGTTCTGGAAACATAAAAACCGCCCAAATTTTCCGACAAGGCGAAAATCAGAGTAGAGGCCAAGACAAGGTAGAAGTGAGTTTACACACAGCTCTTGTGCGTAAATTGTTTGGTTGCGTTGATAATTCGTAAAAGTTACACTACTTATCTTTACTATACATGTTTAAAATCAATTTAACACCAGAATTCCATTTAATATCAATATCGCCACGAGGAAGTAACACATGGGGCACACGCAAACACAGCACGCTCAACCAGTAAGGATGCGGAGCTTTAGTGCCTTCGAAACATCTTCCTTGCTCGATAATACTTTCTTCAACTGAAGAACAGTTTCACCACTAGTTAACGAAGCAACGGCCTCTTTCCAGCTCCTCAATTACAGATTCGATGACTTCATCATCGTCATCTTCTTCCATCATTTCAACAGCGCTATACTTTATCATATCCCAACGCCTCCAGAATCTGGCACAATCCTCGTACGAATTGGAATCGTGTAAACCATCTAAATCGTTTTTAGCTTTGCACAAGCGATCTTTCAGCGACTGCAAGCGAACGGAATCTGGTAATTTGGAGATTTTGCGATAATCACAATCAGTTTCATATTCTGTTGGGTTAGTGATCTCAGACTTGTAGCCACTGCTGTCGTCACTGTCATCATCGGAAGCATTGTTGTTGCTGCTGTCTTTGTTGATCGATGTGAATGAAAGCGTCCGTTGACATTGAGGAGAACTGGGATTGGATGAGCGAACGACACAGGAATCATCGATAGTAGGAGAAGGAGATTCCGAATACTGTGTCTGGGGTTTGCACATGTTGTCGTAAACTTTCACTTCTGCCGTAGATGTGGTGTTGCAGTACCGTGCCCATACCTCATCGATCGATTGTAAAAGGTAGTCAAAACATCTTTCTTGAGCAATAGAGTCTGAGTGCGGCACTGACTGTTTGCGGCTTATTGAAGAGAAGGATGCGTGTCTAGATAAAGATTTGCGTCTTTCGAGCGCGTAGTCATTTTCAGCAATTTGTTGGGCCTCTAAAGAAGCATTAGAAACAGCAGGTTCCCGAATTGCGTATTCGTTTGAATTTTCACATTCATTGTTGGAGTGTGCGTCTGAACATAGGTCAGTTTCGGTATCCGAGTACTTGGAAACGGCTTCTAAAAGCATCGAGTCCGCACTGGGAGAAGACTTGAAATGCACGGCAGGCCTCTTCGCGGAGTTGGTATGATACGTGGGGGTGTTGGGGACATCGAACTCGTCGCTGGAAGAGGCTGCTGACTGGTTGGGACATTTTTTGTCCGCCAAAAATGAGATTCGAGGCACGAACGACCGTCTGCGAGATACCATGGGAGGGGAAGTGACGGTGGTGTTCAGAGCTCTGCGTTTCAGCGGGAGACGCTCCGAATTGGGACTCACAGCGGAACGCGCTCTTTTGGTGTGGAGCTCCATGATGTATATATACGTCTGGGGAAGGAGCGGGCAAACTGGCGAGACAGATCAAAGAGAAGGCAAGCTGCTTTTGAACGCGGCCGTTTAGTTTTTGATCTGCGCAGTGAAGGCGTCAAAAAAGAGGTATGGAAAGCTCGAACAGACCAACAAGGCACGGTCTGTTTGACACGTGCGATTAGCTGAGGAGGGAGAAGTAGCCGCCGAACGGAGTTTTCTTTTAATATCCCGTACGCAGCGATGCTTATCTGGTAAAGAAGCGAGTACTTTCCGCTTATCAAAGCTTCTCGTGTAAGGAGATATCGAGATTGAGAATGGGATACCGTCGACGTCGGTAGTGATACAAAGATGGATTTACGGGAAAAAAAAAAGTTTTTTTTTAATCGAGAAGAAAGTGGTGAACAAGATGGAAAAAAAGACCATATCTACAAATATGTTTTTTTCCGGGACGAAATGGTTGGCGAAATCCGACCTGTGATTGGACAGTGATCACGCCTAGAGTAGGGTAACGGGCATTTGTGGAGATTGCAACGGTGGCAAAAATTCTACCAGGGAGGATTGAGGCCTTGAGACAAGAGGCGAAACCTGTAAAAAAGATGGGATGACGCCGAAGCTACGAGCCTAAGTTACAAGATATTAGTATGATTGTATAGAGCGCGAGTAGCAGAGAAGAATGTGACCCGTTTGGTCAAATTTGGAGGTGAGAAATGTAGTACCGTGGCCTTAACCAGTCGCAAAGTGAGGAGTTTGGTCCACAAAAAATCGCGACAGGAGAGGGTAACGAGTGAATTTCGAGAGAACGTCACATGATTTGCGGTCACGAGATAAACACGAGGTGGTCGTTAGATGCTGGCATCTGCATTGTTTGTGAAGTTCTCATATAGACCAAAACACGACGCCGAAAGGTCAGTTTCCATGCGATCAGGGCCTGATGAAGCAGCACTCATCGTGCGTGGTGTGCCCAGCATGAAAAGTTGCCAGTTGAAAAAAGCAGGCTAGATTCAGACAGAAAAAGCGCCTGCAAACGCCTCCAACTGTCGCATTGCTGTACTCTATGCTCTGCAGCTGCAGGTATGGTGTAGCCTGGACTGGCAGTCCACTTGACGCACCAGTTGGGACTTTGTGGAACATATCAATGAGCGTTGCTCGCAACACAACTTCTTCCAGCTTCTTCCAGCACAGCACCACAGAACAGCAAAACTTATAGAGCCATACGCACGCAAATGCAATGGCCAAAATGCTCTCTTATTCTTGTTGCAAAACAAAACATCGTGTCTTGCAAGTTTTACAAATACACTATTGGATGTTGTGTCTCGCACTTCTAATGTGTAGTTCACTTGCTGAGACTTCCTATTCCATTCTCCTATGAATTCATCATTTTCCGCCACTCCTCGGGTTCCATTTGTTTTCAGAAGATGAGGGTACAAGGAAGAGTTGAGGAATTTTCATCGGATCCCCAAGACTCCACTAATTGTCTCAGTTGGCGCTGTTGAGAGTTGTAACTTTGAACGGCGATGGATGTCAACCATGGAAGCACTGCTAAGCTAAACATATGTAAGCCGATGAGGCAACAAGGAAACCAAAAAATTATAGGCCTAGAGGCTCTCCAGATGGACCACGGCGCTGTCAGACCTTAACCGTACACAGTAGGCGCTAATGGTTCAAACAACTGATGAAAAACTCGAAAAACTAGGCCAATTGTTCCCACAAAGTGACAAAGAAGGGCTTTTAGACGTTATCGTGAGTTGTAACGGATCTTTGAAACGGTCAGCCCAGTTGCTAGGGTTGGAGGATGAGGATGCGGTTTCAGCAAGCATTTGCGGGAACGTCAAGAGATTCAAATCGCAGCAAACGCTGTCGCGCTTCATGAGCCCATCTGCAAGAAGCATTCCGGCAACAGCACGGTTGTCGCCACACTCGCACTTGCAGAAGACGATTGAGCTCCATACCAAACATGAGATAGAGGTCACGCTAAAGTATTGCACTTATCACACCGATGTGTTACCTCAGGAGCTTGCCGAGGAATTACTTCGGACCACCATGAACGATCCTTCTTATAAGGCGAGTCAATTTTACCTTTTTGGCAACAAATGCACCTCGAACCACAAGTCTCGGCTCTTTTTGCCAGCGGCCCGTTCCGACGCCTTCTACTATAATGGCAAAGAGGTGAAGGATTTCAGCCTCTACTCTGATGAAATGATGCTCGCACAAGTTCTTATAGAAGACGTTGTTAACCAGGCACTTACTCAGAGGCCACAATTATCATTTCAGATTAATCCAGGTCAGTGGGAAGCACAAGCAGCACTTTCAAATCTTTACGAAAGTAATAGCAATCTGGACTGGCACTCAGATCGCTTGACCACTATCGGACCGCATGCGGTAATCGCCTCCTTGTCGCTCGGATTTTCCCGCGACTTCAGAGTTCGCAAGACCTACCCTTCGAATTCTCAGGTTTACTCAATAAAACCAAAACATAACTCCTTAATAATTATGCACGCAGGATTTCAAGAAGAATACAAACACTGTGTACCACTCCTGCCGAAAAAGTACAATATTCCGACCGATGATTTGCACATCTTATCTCAAGCGAAAAGAGTCAACATCACATACCGTAATTACCTGTTCAAGGAGACCGCTTTTTGCAAACAATGTGGCTCACCAATGGATCTTCGTCGAATGTTCAAAGACGCGCGCAAAAGAGGAAAATACTTCTATCAATGTACTAAGAGTTACACCGCCGACAACGGGTTCAAAGACGGTAAGGAATGCAAATGGTTTGCATATGCAAATTTCGAGAATGGTCCCTCTCTTACAGATGATGAAGACCACTGCTCGACCTGGTTAGCAGACGATGATGTTGAAGCCAAGGAAGCGCAAAGAATTGAATGATTGGTCAACTTCAGCGCTTAACGAAGTTCACGTGATAACAAATAAAATGTAAGAATTATTGTAACTTTCTCAAGTACCCTTCGCACTCCGATGACATGAAGTGTGGAAAAGAGGAAAACAAATGGGACAGATGGCCACAGAGCCAAACGTTCTACCGCATATTTTTAGGACAAGCAAGATCTTTGATGATGTCGATGCTTCTACACAGTCTGAACTAGATAAAAGCATTGAGAGTAGAGTAATTTCAGGGTTGGAGTCCGTTGCTGGTCTATTTGATGACGTCCATCTCTTGAGAAGCCTCGGAATCATTGGAGAGAATAATTACTTTTACAGAAAACTAAACAAAGGAGGTGTTTGCTCCAAGGTCTGGCTGGTGTCTTTGGTTTTGTCTCTGAGAAAATACTTTGCAGATATCTTCCAACTTGCCGTATCTAGGTCAAGGCTAAAAAAAGAGGAGCAGCATTTCAAGCACTGCGCTTCTAGCCCGCTACGGAAAGTGCTGTGTGAGAAGATTTCTTTGAAGATCCAAGAAATTGATAAAAGGCTAAGATTGACAACTCTGGAGCTACTTCAAACTGTAGCATACCTCCTGCTAGTCGTTGTTGATGTATTTGCCATAAAACTAAGCGAAAAGTGGAAGCGCATTTTGGACAGAAGTTCAGGATTCTTTACGGTGTTGAAGTTTCTAGTTTTGAGCGTTTCCTCTACTGTAAGTTAACGCACAATGTTGAGCTCCGTAAACAGGTTTGCTATTCTTATAAGGGGCTTTTACCAGGAGCAGAAGACCAAGTGAAACAAGCTCTCTAGGTCAGTACAGAGTCACAGCTGAGATGCAGCTTTCATAAGGATGTGGGAGCCCTCAACGCTAATGTTCTCAAGCCGAGTTGTGCCTTGTTGTCCGGATGATAATCTACTATATGTTTGTATTCTGTTAAATGCACTGTGACAGGAATATCAATATGAGAATAGTGATAAACGGCAAAATGCGAGCACAGCTCCTATTAAAGTCCAAGTAGTATACTATTAGGAACAGAGCAACACGCTAAAGAATACGACATAACTCAGCAAAGTTAATGTGTAGCAACCGAGACCCGGATATTGTAAACGGCAAGAAGATGGCTGCAAGTACGTTAAGAGAGTAATCAGTCGACTGAAATATGGTATGCTCCCTTAACTGCACAGTTTTCGACAAAAACTGAAGCCAACGACAGTGTATGTCGGGTTGAAAAGCACGCGTATATAGAATGCTTTGTACTTGACCAATCAATCGAGATATAACATTGTGGTCACCCGGACTTTGAGACAACTATGCGAAAAATTTTGACCCATAATAGCTAATTAGGATAGTTTTAATAGTGATAGTAGTGTCTGCAAGACGTCTAAATCCTGGACTAGCGCACTATATTCAACAATGTCCGAACAATTGAAGGTATCTCCAGTAAACAGATCGCTTCTTAACGACAAATGGGACGTTGTTCTATCTAACGTTGTTGTCAAATCCGGTCTTGGATTGGGTGCTGGTGTGGTGGCCTCTGTGCTATTCTTCAGACGTCGTGCATTCCCAGCCTGGATTGGACTTGGTTTTGGACTTGGAAGGGGTTACGCTGAAGGTGACGCGATTTTCCGTTCTTCTGCCGGTTTGAGAACTGTGAAAGCTTAAAAATGACTTATTTGTAGCAATTTTTGCTACATTCAGGAGGCCTTGACCTACCACCAATTACTCATATACATTCTTTACGTACCCTGCAATAATGTAACATACCATATTACACATGTTTGAATATCAAGATTGCTTTGTAGAGAGCCCTGTCGTTTGGGTTCGGCGCTTATAAACCTGTGAGGTTACCGCGAAGGTCATTTTCAGATTAAAGTATAATTAGACCTTGGCGTAAATTTTCTGGCCCTGAAACATGGAGTTAGGGGGGGATGACCAGTCAAGCTCATTTTAAAATGTGTCCAAGTCAAAAGAGCCTTCAATTTGATGTACGATCGCAGACGGGAGCTGAAATTAGGTCTCTCTTGCACACTGTAGTGCACTCACATTTCCACCTATAGCGAAAATCCCGATATCATTTCCAGTTGTCGTAGCATATGGTCGTCGGTATCCTTTTTCTGTTTCTCAAGCGTTTGTTGCTTATGATGGTCTTTCTCTTGATCTCTCAGCAGAGATTTGGTCTTAAGAGACTCTAAACCAACACCTTGTTTCTTCTTGTGCTCTCTCTTGTTGAGGTCTGATATCTGGAAGGATTCTTTGTTAGCCTGTTCAACTCTTATTCTTGTTCTGATCTTTTGGTGCTTTTTGATTCCACCTCTTAAGCTGGCCCTGCCGGTGGATTTGCCTTGCTTTTTGTCCGAAGTTTTGCCAGCCATAGTAAGACTAATTCATTAATTGATCTTGGAGATCTTTGGTGTTCAAAGCTGTTTTGTGTAAGCCTCTAGAGTGCAGTTATTCAATGCGAGGAGCAAATTTACTGGTGCATGAAGTTCACAGTGTCAAAATTTCAAAGTTGGTTTGGATAGGCTCCAAAAAATTGAAAGACTCTTTAGTAAAAATAAAATAATATTGAAAATTAAAGTAAAATAAAAAATAAAATAGATACCACGTGATATCGAAATCTCAGCGGATGAAAATTTTCCATACTCATCGCAGGCTATCTCATCTCATCTCAAGGTTGAACGAATTTTAGCTTATTAGAAACTATAGATTCAGAGTTCTGCATATTTTAAAGAAGCTTACAGTTGAAAGGTTGATCTACTTCAAAAGAAGCCCGCTAAGTTTTCAATGGTCTCTACACATAATAAAGATAAGCCATGGGATAAACCCGATATTGACAAGTGGAAGATCGAGGAGTTTAACGCAGAAGACAATGCTACTGGCCTGCCATTCTCGGAAGAGTCAAGTTTCATGACTTTATTTCCCAAGTACAGAGAAGCTTACCTGAAGTCGGTGTGGAACGACGTTACGAGGTCGTTGGAAAAACACAGCATAGCATGTGTCTTGGACCTTGTGGAAGGTTCGATGACCGTGAAGACGACAAGGAAGACGTACGATCCCGCCATGATACTGAAAGCGAGGGACCTTATAAAATTGCTCGCGCGTTCCGTGCCTTTTCCTCAAGCAGTCAAAATACTACAGGACGACATGGCTTGCGATGTGATCAAGATTGGAAACTTCGTCAGCAACAAGGAACGGTTCGTGAAGAGAAGACAGCGTCTGGTTGGGCCCAACGGTAACACGCTTAAGGCATTGGAGCTGCTTACGAAATGCTACATCTTGGTGCAAGGTAATACAGTCAGTGCCATGGGTCCTTTCAAGGGTCTTAAAGAAGTGCGTCGCGTAGTTGAAGACTGCATGAAAAACGTGCATCCTATCTATCACATCAAAGAGCTTATGATTAAGAGAGAGCTCTCGAAAAGACCCGACTTGGCCGAGGAAGATTGGTCGCGGTTCTTACCAATGTTTAAAAAGAGAAATGTGGCTCGTAAAAAGCCTAAGAGCATCAAACATAAGGAAAACAAGGTTTACACCCCATTCCCACCAGTACAATTGCCTAGAAAGGTCGACCTTCAAATTGAGAGTGGTGAATATTTCCTCAGTAAGAAAGAGAAAGAGGCCAAGAAACTTGATGAACGTAAGAAGGAGCAGTCTGAAAAACAAGTTGAAAAGGATAAGCAGAGGGCGAAGAATTATGTTGCTCCTGAAGAAAACGAATATCGTGGCTCCTCAAAAAAGAGAGATAGGGATATTACTGAATCCTCAGGTCGTTCCAAAAAGCCAAGGAAATAAATCGCGGAGTATCAAAAACTTTTAACACTACATAACAAGTATCAAAATAGCATCATACTAATATAATTGGATACAACTTCATCCTGCTACTGATGGAGTTGCAATTTGAAGAAGAGACTTTCAATTTTTTTCGAGAAACGCCAAATACGAAATAAAGTAAAAAAATGTTAACGCGTTTGAACGATTAAGTGTTTCCAACCACCAGTTCGAACAGTGACAGCGCCTATTAGTATGGATCTGATTGATCATCTCAGTATTAAGAAGCCGAAGAGAACAGCTTTAACGAGAAGACTAGAAAATCTTGATACTGATGAGGGCTTCGCTATT
Source organism: Lachancea nothofagi CBS 11611 (assembly GCA_900074755.1). Taxonomy (NCBI): domain Eukaryota; kingdom Fungi; phylum Ascomycota; class Saccharomycetes; order Saccharomycetales; family Saccharomycetaceae; genus Lachancea; species Lachancea nothofagi. Next base: position 34,604 of record LT598453.1, on the reverse strand, counting down.
GCTGGAGCTGGGTTCTTGTTCGGTAATTCTATATTGAAGCGTGTGAAGGGCAGGCTTGAAGGTGATCATTTAGATGGAAAGAAAGATTCGGACGAGGATTTGGTTTGCGGTGCTCAGAGCAATCTAGCTCCAACTCAACTCGTGAGACCGACTTATGATGGAGAAGACTTGGAACAAGATTTCCCACAAGTGGTTAGGCCGTTTGTGAAGACCAGGGAACATCAATCAATTCATGAAGACACTGCCAATAGTCCGAGAACTGAAAAGCATCTGCAGACCCCAATCTCTAAATCGTCCCAACCGCTTACAATGGAGGCAACCGAAAATCTCGAATCAAATGAACAACATTATGGCTCTGCAACTCAACTAGTCATGGACCAACCCGTCACTATACCGGTTACTGCCAATGACGAAGAACTTGATACTCAGTTGTTGCCTTCCGATTTCGATGCAGAAAATGGGTTGGAACCAACTGCAGCTGACCGAGAACACGTCTTGAGCAAGGGCGTTGAACCAACCGTTGCCGACAGAAGTGCTTTTCAGTCTACAATGAACGATGCAGAAGTTCCCTCCGGCCTTTCCTTTGGCTCTCCAAGAACGGCATTCACGGATCACATGTTAGATGACGGTGAGATTGAACGAGACCAAGAAAGAGACAACCATACACAGAAATCCACCACTGATGAAAACAAGCAAGCGACCAACACAAGATTCGACGCTCGAGCTTTTGCAGATGCGTTTGATGAGGAATCCGAGGAAGCTCAAAGTGATATAGAATCAGTGATCTCACAAAACGAAACGTTGAGAGAAGATGCACTTTGCGGAGTGGAAGAACCTCCTGCTGAACTACAAAACAAAGCTGGATTTAGTAATTCGCCCGCTTTGAAGTCCAAGCAGCCTGACGAACTCAAATCTCTCAAACTGTACCATGGAGTCATAAGGCAGAAACTTCAAGATCACAAAAATCTCGCGCTATCAAGCAGTTCAGAGGACGAAGCTTTGATCGAAACCACTTCGCTTTCTTCTAAAGCTGCTATTCTCGATTTGAAAGCACGTCTCTCGAAAAAGAAACAGAAGTCCAAAGCAGCGCTTTCTGGAGATGCCCCAAACTTCACATCAATTAAGAGTTTATTCAATTCTCTACGAAAAGCGAACAGGGAGCAAATTTTAGAATACACTAAGGGCAAATTTCAGCTGAAGGGTATAGATCTTGCTGCTATAGAGGAAGAAAAGGAGTCTATCGAATCTCTGCTGGAAAGGGAATTAGCTAGAAACAGAAAAATAAGACTTCAGGAAATTCAGCGCGAGAAACATAATGATGAAAAAGAGTCCCAGGATGGCTCTTCAAGTGAATTAAACTTCAGCAGCAATGAGATTGCTTCAGACTTTTCAGATGACGACCAACATGATATTTTGAGCAACGATAGTCCTACTGGGCCTGAGCATACTGATACGGAGTTGAAACAGCCTGGGGATTTGTTTTCGGAAGGGAACTTGGATGATAGCGAAAAGGACGAAGGGGGAGAAGAAGAAGAAGAAGAAAAAGAAGAAGACGAAGAAGAGGAGGAAGAGGAAGAAGAAGAAGAAGAAGAAGAAGAAGAAGACGCTATCAAGCTCTCAAGAAATTTCAAGAACCGCCAGTTCAAAGTCGACGAATCCGAAGATGAAGATATCACGAATCAGAGTGAAAGGAACCGCATAGATTTAGGTGCATACGGCGCCAACATACTGAATAGTGGTACAGCTCCTGCTAACAAGCTCCACGAATCCTCTGATATCAAAGTAGCCGAACTTTCTTTGGGCATGGAGTTAGAGCGAAATTTTACAAGCAAGCCAATATCGTCAATGGATGCAAAGAGTGCTTTGGACGAAGAAGCCGTGGCGACAATGATACGCAAGTTAGTTGAAAAGCGTAAACAAAGAGAAGCGCGCCGTGAAAAGCGTGCGAAGGAGTTGAGGCGAAGTAAGGCACATAAGTTGATGGAGATGGAAGCCGAGGAGTCTGAGGATGAGTGGCATGGAATTGGAGGTGCTGATGGAGAAAGGTCTGATGAATACGACTCAGAGCTGGAGAACATGATTGATGATTACTCAAACGCAAACTTGAATTCCGACGAAATTCGCAAGAAGCTGATAGAAGAGGAAATAACCAAAGATAAGGATATGGTCAACAAAATATTGCATGATATTGAAAATGGTGGTTTTCGTAAAAGAGGTCGCAACGCGCTCGATATTGAGCTCAGTGACGATGAAGACGAAGATCTGCTTAAATATCATGCTAGAAGAAAAGAGATTCTGCGAGAGAGGGCTGCTGGTAATAAGGAGATTGGAGCATTGGCTTCTAATCCCAAATCTAAGGCTTTTTTCGACAGTGTTTTCGAAGATCTAGACTCTAAGGTTAGTTTTCTAGAGGACGATAAGCATAGCCATGTGGTGGACGATGAGCAATCAAGTCGTGCCGAAATAGCGATGCCATCGAAGGAGGCGAAGAGAAAAACAGTCATTTCAGAGGCCTTTGTACAACAGACTCTTTCATTTTTGACTTCTCGAGACGAGGACCTGGAGTCAACAAGCTTAGCTACAGAAACAAACTTCCAAGTGGAGGTCGACAGCGACTTCAGCAAGGGGCAGGACCTCTACTCTCTGAAACAGAAAAGCAGTATTAAAAGCTTTACAGCAGCCACGGCAGATGCAAAGAATGCATTTGATGAAGCCCTAGATGAGGAGTTTCCTGGAAGGCACCCAATTTCGTTAGTAAGCCGATTCGGTCGCTTGAATGACACAAGCGAAAAGTTCAAAGAAGGTCAAAAAACTGTGAAGACGACGAACGCATACAAAGTTGCGGGGTCCTCAAAGGCTTCCATAACTTATTTAGGAAGAGCTAGAAAGCTCGCTGCGCGCAAGAAGAACTTGCGTCCGCGGCTGGGTGCGAAGCCAAAAAAAGCAGGAACTGTACCCGGCCTCCCGGCTAGTAACATTAGTAACTTCGATGGTTAAAACCAAAGTATATTCATTATTGACAGTTTAACTCAGTATTTAGGGCCTCTCGCAGTGCGTCGTGCGATATCTTGAAGTGAAGTTCAGTCTCTCGGGGTGCTGTAATGAATCTTGACCCACTGGAACCGTGAATCACGATGGTACCAGACGCTCGCGATGGTCGTGTAGTTTGCAACAACGGTCGCGCCTGTCTCAACACCCTTGTTGCCTTGGGCCCATCGTTCGTTTCAAAGCCTGTTTCCGGAGTGACCAGCACTTGGTTGTTGAAACTTTTGATTGACTTAAGGAACGAAAGACCAGAACTTTGAGTGTCACTAAACCAGTTTTTGGTTTTCTTCTTTGATTCTGATGCTGCAAGCTTGGCTAACAATCTTCTGGAATCATTTATTTTGTTAACTGAAGATTCGGTGGAACCCACTGGCCGATAATTGATAGATGTAAGATCGCACTGCGCCATGGTGAGATTTTTAGGTAATAAATGCGGAAGATGAGAAGTATGATTTTGGGGCTCCTCAAGTTTGAATGATTGTCGAGAGGGCGGTGATTCTTTCAGCATCATTTTTCGCAACGAACTCGAACCTGCGCGTGTATTGCTTTTCAAAAAAGGTGTTGCCACTGGGCTTGGCGATATGACTGTCTCCTCATCTGATGAGTATTCATCATCCTCAATGAACGATATTGATAGTCTTTGTCGGTCTCTGAAAAAGCTGAGCCTATTTTCGTGAGGGTTAGTCTGTCTGTTAAGGCCGGCATCACAAGATATAGCACCCCTTATGAACCTTGGCTCCAATCTCTCGGCTATAGAGCGTGCCGGACTCGACTTACAAGAATTTGGTGCTGATATGTGATGGTTGTAGTAAAAGCTGTCAGGAGTGCTGCTTATGCTTTTGCAACTTTTATCTGGGTACGAACAGGCACGAAATGATGTGGTTTCAATTGGCGAGGGCGCCCGCTGTGCCAGCTTGCGCTGTATAATTTTGAGTGGTTTGGGCTGAAAGGAAAGAGTGGAGCGGGGAGAAGCATCAATATCCACCGTGAGACTTGTTCTTTCCTGCAAATCTCTTGTTAGGCGCTCGAACTCGGCAATCACACTTTGAGCGGCGAACGAGAGACCCTCGTCACTCGCGTCAATGCTACACCCACCGCTCTTCAGGCTCTGAGTTTTGAAATAAAGTGCATTGAGCTGGCCCAAATACGTGTAATGATGCTCGAGGTTATTCCTGGAATCTTCCGAGGCTTTCTCGCTCACATTCCGACACTCATACAATCTTCGCTGCTTATCTATGCACCCGTCTAAACGTTGCAACGTCTCTTGTGATCGTACCAGCAACAGCTGGCCGATCTCATTCAACTGTTCCATACCCTCTATTACTGGTAAATTTTATACTTGGCGTGTATCAAGCACTCAAATCGATGAGTTATAAGATAGCTAATTCTTTTTTTTTTTTGTGATTATTTTTTTGGCTCTTCTCTTCAAATCAAAGTGTATGTACTTCCATGTTTGTGTTTCTCTAGGGTATTTTCCCTCTAGAGTCACAGTAGGTCCCAAATGTAAACACAAAGGCTGCAGAAAAACAAAAACTTGGAGAGTGCCGCCGAAGAAAAAAACATGTGCATGAATGATGCTGTTTTTAATCATGTGATGAAAACGGAGGTACACTTCCGGGCACCATCTACAGACGGAGAAATATGTCCGCAATTACCTGAGAGGCCATTTAAGAGGAAATGTATGTCCGCATGAGAATTCACAATTAGAGGAGGCGGATAAACTTGTCCGCTTCAAAACTGTTTGTGCTAGTATTGTCTAGTTCGCGTATATAAATGCTTAGAAATTATCCGTCAAGCTGTTTGCCGACCTTTTCGACAATAATCAACCCGGCAATGTCATCTGCTTTCATCAAAACACCACTGCTCGAGCAAGCTTTTGCTTGTGCACGGAATTTGAGCGGCGAAACTAGCCCCCGCTTCTTTCTGAAATATGAGTTTCTTCAGCCCAGCGGGAGCTTCAAAAGTAGGGGTATTGGGAATTTGATTTCGAAGAAAGCCGAAACGATAAAACTTGGCGGAACAAAAACTCCCCACGTCTTTGCCAGTTCTGGGGGGAATGCAGGCCTAGCGGCAGCCACTACATGCAAAAAGCTTTCTATACCATGCAGTGTGGTTGTTCCTCAGACAACAAACTCTCGAATGGTGGAAAGAATAAAGAACCTTGGTGCAGATGTTTTAATACATGGAAGGCACTGGAAAGATGCTGATACTCATTTGAGAGAACGAGTCATGAAAAATCTCGATATTTCAAGGTTTCAGGCCATTTACGCGCATCCATTCGACCATGAACTTATTTGGGAAGGACACTCAACCATTGTGGATGAAATTTTAGATACGTTGAAGCAACAGCATGTTTCTATCGACAAAGTAAAGGGTTTGGTATGCAGCATTGGTGGTGGCGGACTTTACAACGGAATAATGGAGGGTTTGAAAAAGCACAGCCTTGAATGGAGTATACCTGTGATTGGTGTAGAGACAGTTGGATGTCAAGTGCTCAATCATTCTCTGAGTAAGGGCAAGCAGCTTGAGTTTGACAATGTTTACTCGATTGCGACCTCTATTGGAACTAATTCAATATCAAAAAAGACCTTCGAAAATGCTGTTCAATTTGGATTGCGCTCCGTTGTGCTAACAGACGCGGAAGTCATTGAGACCTGTCTCAAATTTGCGGACGACACAAATATCATTCCAGAGCCTGCATGTGGCGCGGCATTACATCTCGCTTATAATCCACAAATACTGCATAGAGCGCTCAAAAAGCAACTATCATCGGAAGATGTTATAATCGTTATTGGTTGCGGGGGGTCTGCAAGCTCTTACAGTGATTTACTGTTGCATTCTAATGCAAGTAGAGTTGTGAAGTCAATCTCGTGAAATATATTTAGATTTCTGCATCAAATCACTTTTTACATATTTGGCATAGTTGAAAATATTTATCATTTTATACATAGTTGTCGTTGGTGTTGTTTTAATGTTGTTCTGATAAAGTGTAACATTCAGAAGATGAAGGTGCCCATGTCATTCATTTATTGTTTAGGACATGCGGGGGTGTTTTCAAAAGGAAAATATAAACGAATAACCACAGATCAAGTCGCAATAAGAAAATAGTATGAATTGGTTTGCGATCCAAAATCATGTACAAACTGGTATGATAGAAATAGGAGATGGAAAAAACTAATTATTGAAGGTCTGGCATTATTTGAAAACAAAACAGTAAGGTGATACGGTGAGTTCTAGGACGTCAGCTGTAATAAAAATTAATCTGCCAAAATTGAAATAGAGGAATTAAAGAAAAAGGATTTTATATGAGAAAGACGTCTTCAATGTTGGCGGAGCGGAGGGCGAAGGTTTGTATAGGTTTCTTCTTCCTGACCCTACGTGTAGCCTCCTTGAGAGAGAATCTGCCACAGAAGGCCTTGTACGTTTTCTTGCTCTCCATGGCTGTAGTGTCTGCCGCATTGGTCAGCGTTTCGTAACTGTAGGTTGATGGTATGCATTCTCTTCCAATGGCTTCGGTCAGTTTTTTAAGGGAAAGAGATAGACACCCTCAACTGCCGAAATCAAACTGTGAAGTAAACGGAAAAGGAGATGAAGAGTCCGCTGAATTAAAAAGAGGATATGTAGACTTAGAGAGGAATTTGCAAGCTTAGAGAGGGATATGCAAGTTGATACAAGGGACATGGCCAGGTTTTTAAAATGGCAACAACTCCTTAACTTCCAAAATACTTGACGGTGGTTGAGCAAGGTTATAGCAAAGTTTGTTAAGAGAGATGTATGCTGCAAGACACAGACAATAAAATGTGCTCCACCAATCTTGAGAAGAATTTAGTTGACATTTTGTTCCATCCTAAATCAAGTCTATTCAAGGAGGCGTTCAAGTGAAGGCTCAATAGGGTTTCTTTTGAATTTCCTCCTGCGATTTGAAACCCAATTTCGAACTTGCTTAATCGTTAGGCCAGTTTTTTCAGAAAGGAGATGAGCTTTAGCTTTCGTGAGGTAAGGATCTGAGGAATTTGAAATGAACCAATCTTCTAAATAAATGACAGTACTTTGCGTAAATCGCTTTCCTTTTCCCAGTTCCTCAAAATATAAATCGGAAGAACTTAGCAACACAAGCCTATTTGAAATAGCCTCTGCTAAAAGGGTAATGTCATTAATCAGTTTTCTCTCTCCAGCATCTAGGGTTTCATGATTTAGTTTTAGTAGAGTCTGGAATGGTTAGTAGTATAATAAGCAAAATCAATCAGGCAACATACAAGCAAGGTGTTTTGTAGTAGAAGCTGTAAGCCTTGTAAGTTTAAGGAACTGTCTAGCTCTAAATATGTTTTGTACAAGACATTTCTTTCCACAGTTAAACTGAATGATGTTAATAATTTGTATACATGAGACGATTATACAGAACATACATTTCAGTTGAGAATTCAACATGAGAGTGATTTAGTAATGAGAGGATAGAGATTCGGGTCATAGTACTCATCGATGCTGTAGCGAGGAAAGTTTATCAAAAGCATTTTGACAAGTGTTCAATACATTATTAATATATAGTTGGCTCATACTCCTTTGCCAGTCAATGGAGTACAGATGCAGCGTCACATAATCTAAAGACGAAACAGTTATCTGAGACAATCGGGGTGACAACCCTCCGTTACCTTGCAAGTAAGAATAAATTTTAAAAGAAATAAAATTGCTTAGCGATTTATGTAGGAACATGTTTTCATTTTGGGGTTACCAGAGCTACTCATCAGGATTCCTTAATAACAGGTAATCATATAAATTGTGTACAATAAATTTTAGCTTAGAGCACTTTATCTTAACATATCGGGGATCCAGCAATCATGAAATCCTCGAAAGCCAGCTTCAAAGTAACTCTCACACATACGAAACATAAACTACAAAAGTCTCCCAAAAAATTCAGAAGACATTTACAGACTAAAGAAAACACATGTGCATCAACCGGGGTCAATTTATACATGACTTACGCCAAACCTAAACTGATACCCAAGCCTCCTCAGATAATACTAAATTTAATCGAAGTGACGAAAACCTCACTAAAGGGATTGGAACCTACAGAAGATGATCAAGGTATTAGAAAAGTGACAACTAATGAAGGATGTACTGGCGTAACCTCGAAGAGTTTAAGAGAAAGGGGTAAGAAAAAGAAGCTTAACCCTTTCATTGGCTTCAGAAGTTATTACGCAAACTGTGTCAAAGGAAAAATAAAGCAGCAAGATTTATCTATACTCCTCTCGAGCTATTGGTCAACTAACAATGATGTGCACAAGACCTGGGAGTTTTTCACCCAACATTATAACAAGCACGACACTGGCATGTGTTTCACGGAATGGCTAGAAAAAAATTACAAGTGCGAACATCAATCACCAGCAGAGAGCAATAGTACCAATATCACAAGAGAGCCTTTTATCGAGGATATCTTTTCTCAACCTGATGATTTCTTAAAAAGATTCACGTCAAGGGAACTATTAGATATGACAAACCTACATTTTGAATATCAAGATTTGCTCAATATTACTTTCGAGGAGCACTTTCAAAGTAGCAGCACAAATGCTTTAATTGGTAGTTATATGCAAAGTGATGACCCAGTATACTTTTAACAACTTCATAAATAGCATTCAATAAAATATGTCTACTCTGAACCCAGTATTGAAAATGGATACGAAAGACATACTTCTCACTTTGGAATCAATAAAAAAAGCCTGTGGCGCTTTATGCCGCCAAGAGCAAAGAAGGACTCTCTTATCGAAGGACACTAGACTTTTTTTGGAATCGGTTTTTGAGAAAAAGAGATCTCCTAATTCAAGAGAACGTAAGGCAATAGCAGACAAATGCGGCTTAACGCCTGTTCAAGTTAGGGTTTGGTTTACGAATAAGCGTAGGCGCTAGATCTAATTGTAGACAGCTTTTTGCGTGATTGTTCCAAAGCGTTTTCCAAATGCACAATATGCGCCTGCAGGTCTAGCTCTGAAGTCGGGATAGTTTCCTCTGGAGGCTCTTGCCTCATAGCTTTCACCGCCGCCGACACAATACGACTGTACTGCTCCAAGCGTGGTTGGGATGGCGGATTCTTTACCCTGCATGCAGCCACCAATTGAGCGGTGGAAGCCAATACCTGATTAGAAGCCACGGTGAATGTCTCGTACGTGGTGGCGGAAACCATTGATGATGTCGCTTTTGCTACTTCCTCCGCAGCAGAAACTAGACCCCGTCTCCATCTGTTTTGCTTTTTGTATGGGTCGGGGTGTTGAGTGGTGGCGATTTCAGCTTGGCATGCTGTTGAAGCTTTTATGAGGTTGATAATGGCTTTGACTGCGTCATTCTGAGGCAAGTTGATTAATTTTTGAATGGGCGACAGCTTGGTTTGCAATCCAATGTTCAGATCTATTACTTTGTCTGTTATCTCTTCGGGGCTTCCACTAACTTCTTTCAAAGTGTAAAGAAACTCTTGTCCCTCTAGGCGTCCTGCCAATGCTATACTAAGCTATGCAATGCTCACTAACATTGGAGACAACTACCGTTATAATCAGATAAGTGGTACTTTTCTTGCGCGAGCACTTCTGCGCGGTCAGCGATGCGACGCTTGTGGCTGCTTTGTTATTATATGCCCTTATTCTACTCTCGCGGTGGGTACTAGAGCTCTACAACTCGGAAGAAAAAAATAAATACCTCACGTGATTTACAGAGATATTTCTTGACCGTGTGGCAATCTGTAGCGCGCGAAGCACTTAGCTTCAAGGCAAAAATCCAAAATCTAGACTAGTTTTCCCAAGTATTTACTTTTGAAACTGCGAGCAGGCTTGAGATATACTGCAGGACCAATGTTCCAATGGCTCTTGCTTCTAAAAAATCCGGTGTGTTTTCATTAGTTCTTGCGCTCAAAGGAATTAAGCACAATGGAATGAATAAATGGTGGCAGCTAGGTATTGCTTATCGGAATTAAGTGTTTGATCGTTCTATCTCAATAAATGACACTTGAATAAGTAGACCTTGAAGATCAATATGAGGTTGTCAAAACACATGGCCTCAAGAACAAATCAGCACCTGTGGTCAATTTTCCAAAACGTAGAAGGGTGACTGAGCTTCATTTTCAAATCAATAGTGCATCTCGCTTCGTAGAAAAGACTTTGGATGACACCTTTCGAAGAATAACCGGTGTTTACTGATGGGCAGTAAAATTGATTTTATTGCCAGTCCTGACATCCCGTTTTTGATTTTTTCTCTGCCTAAAGGTAAATGAGCTTTGCTAGTTTGCAGCTCAAAAGACGAAATTGACATTGTCAGGCAGCGAGTAGCGGGTATGAGAGAGATCTGCTTGAGAAACAAAAGGGGACAATTTCAACGAAGTAACTATTGTAGGTAGCCGTCTTTTAATCTAATATAAGTGAAGCATTATTCGTTCGAAGTGCGACCAGCATGGAAGCTGATGAGGAGAAACGAGTATTTTGCGTGGGGTGTTGGGAACAATACTTTTCCATTCTCCATTGTGCTCACCTACAAGCTGACCGGACCATAAGCTTGAAATTGAAATGGAGAATGTTCTGCTCTAGACAAGACCAAACTCCAGAAAAGCATACACGAGTCTGAGACTGAACACCGTTGACTGTCAGAAGTCTCCGTCATATATGAAAGGCAATGGTACGAGTCGATAAACACGATCGTCGGAGTGTTGTGCTCTCAGCGATACAAGTGGAGTAGCAATCGTCCGTCTACCTGGTGTAAGCCTGTTTTTTCGCGTTCGGTGGGTACTTTGTGAATATGAATCCAATAAATTACCTTCATAAACCACAGCCAATGGGCTTTCAATTTGCGTTTGATAACAAGCGCGCGCGTTGGAAGTATTAATAATCAAGATATTACCATGAACGTCGACCAACAAGAACTGTAGGTGACAGAATTGTCGAATCGAATCATTTTCAATTTTTCAAGAATTTAAAAGCACTCTTCACCCTCACCTTTCAGCACAATGAACTTTGGAACAGCACTTCATAAATTTTCGCTTGATATACTGGGGCACTGTTACTCCAGCTCCAATTGCTCTTCTGGTAAGCTCAACGTGATCTCAAAGTCTACCTAATGATGCGCAATGCTTTATTAGCATGTAGTATTGTAGAACAAGATTGCAGATGAGCTAGCTTGAAAAACCGCAGACGGTACTTTGAATTAGCTGAGAGCAGATGTTAATTTTCCAAAGAAAAAGAGCCACTAAGGAACTTCGAAGCGCATGTAAGAGGTGATTGAGCTATCGTCGCCAGTACTAATTCTATCCTTCCTTCCTCAACTTTTCAAATATTCTATTCTAGGTTGGCTCTCTACGGCAGAAAGATAAATCACAAATACCTGGCATATGCCCCCCTAAAACATAATGCTAGTGAAGAAGGTAGGAAGGTCACATATTTTTCTTCAAGCAATATCGTCAATGTTTGACCTTCACCACCGTCAATTAAAGAACCAGTATTCTTAGTACTACTATTCAAAGTAAAAGCGATGCACTATGCCACAATTTTAAGATGCGAATCAGAGTTCTAAGGTGATTGCGTTTACTTTATTATCGCGTAACGAGGAATTCTACGATACGAGCTTCGCGGGTATACGGACATAGGAATGTTTAGAGGCGCGTGTAGCTTCTATAAGATCCAGTTATAATCTCAGGCCTCGCAAAAAAAGAAAAATGGCTGTGATCATCCCGTTCTCCCAGCCCTTATTGTTCGAAGCACGGGTAAGAAAAACATTTAGGTCGCGTCACCTTTTCATATCTCGCGATTCGAACCGATAACATTCGCACAATAACCATCAAATAATTTACCACGTCGAAAGGTTTGCCATTGATCAAACTACAGCACTTTGTGCTATTAAATCAAAGTACCGGCCACTAAGTGACCCGAAGACAACTTGTTATTAACTTCATTCAAAGCAATCTCCCTATGCTCTCTCTCTGTTGGCCGACACTGACTACCTTGATTTGCTTAAGCTTCAAGTGTTGATCCGTTCAAGGCAGCTTAAGTTCCGCTTTTTTCATTATCGAAGCCATGCGACATATTTAGTTCAACATTCAGGTGCAGTTGTGCATATCTCAATTCGCAGTAGTAAAGCTGATTAGAACTATCGACGTCAGTCTGCTTAAAAACTCTTGAGATCAATCTTAAAAGCACTGTCAAAAACGATCTACTGCACTTTAGGGCATTCTTTCGGCTCTCCTGCGCGAGACTGCATCTTCGCCAAGTACTCGTTTTTTCACTTCTGATGCAGATTTCAAGCAAAAGTAAAGGCTGTTTTCTACTTGACGTACTACATCGGTTTCCAGGCCTGAAAGGGATATGGAACTTGTACTCACTTTCTTAGAATAATCCTCAGTCATGAACTTATAACGCAGATACTGAACATATGTCATTCTTACCATGTCTCGTTGAGAGATCAAAGGCTTAAGCCTGATAAGTCTCCGATAGCACATTTTTAGCGCGTCTTCTCGCGGGTACTCGTTCGCCATGTTGTTGGGAGGGAGGTACTTGTGGTGATTCAAAAGCAGAGTTCTGTGGGATGTCGTAATTGCATTTCTAGTAGTTGCTGTGATACCTGGAGCAGACATTTTCAGCGTCCCATTAAGATTTTAGCCACGCATTCGAACAAAGCACAACTGCAGTTTACACTCGAGCCCAACTGAGCAGTTTGGTGGCACAACAGAAGTTGGATTTCATAAAAATTTGGCCGCGAGATTTTTACCTTTAAAGCGCTATTCTCTTGCAGATGCGAAACATCGTACTTGGTGGCAAAGACTTGGTAAAGACATACTTTCTTCATGGCGGGACGATTCTGTTGATCTATCTAGACAATTGTGCGATGGTTCCTCTATCATGATTGTTTGCTCTTTTGATACTCCTGGACAACTCAGCTTGTACTTAACAAACGCTTGGCTTTCGTTAACGTTACTTGTTGTTACTTTAACTGATAGGAACTGTGCGGAAGATAAGCTCATCAGCGCATTATCGTTACCCCTCGTCCCCTCGGCTGCGATGCCGATTCTTCTCGAAGCCTTAATCAAATAGTTCGTAACCCTCTATCATCCTGCAAAGCAAAGAAAATCGTTGACTAATGAACAGCCCGCTCTTCATGATCGATAGAACCGGTTTCTCGTCGCAGCACCTTTGCAAAAGTGAAAACGCCACTTGCTCCGGTTGTGCGCTTCTATGTCAATTTACGCTCTATTCTGCGCAAGGATATATCGCATTACTTTGAAATTATCGGCGAAAACTGGATACAGCGTTACACATGTCTCTCACCCACAGTCTTGTCGTCTATTCAATGTGCGGCGAGGAATTTCTGCCGTCTCATTTCATGCAAAAGTCTTTTTATCAAGACGAGAAATTTGCGAATGACCAATTTTCTGCAGATAGCTAATAGTTAATCGTGACCTTCGTTTTGATAAAAGAGATTAGCATAAATACTCCAATAGAACTGCCTTGTAGCCTTATTCAAAAACGGTAATTCAGGACTTGACTTTTGTGCGAGACAAGTGTAGCTAGATCGAGTGTTTGGAAAGCTTCTAGCTCGCTGTCATGTCAGAAGAACTTACGATGCCTCAGGTCGTGGACGACCTGACTGGCCAACAGGATTATCGTAGAACATTCAAAGACATTGCGGCAGGCACAGCAGGAGGAATCGCTCAAGTCTTGGTTGGCCAGCCATTTGATATCACCAAAGTTCGCTTACAGACTTCATCTACCCCTACTACTGCTGTTAAGGTGATTCAAAACTTAGTGAGAAACGAGGGTCCAAAAGCGTTTTACAAAGGCACAACAACACCACTTATTGGCGTTGGGGCATGCGTCTCATGCCAATTCGGTGTCAATGAGGCGATGAAAAGGTATTTTCACAGAAAGAACAATTACTCCAGCTCTACGCTGAAACTTCCAGAATATTATGCTTGTGGGTTCATTAGTGGGAGCGCTAATGGGTTTTTAACCGCGCCTATCGAACATGTCAGAATTCGTCTACAGCTTCAAACCACGTCCCTCACGCGAGCCGAATACAGTGGCGCAGTCGATTGCATAAAAAAACTAGTAGCCTCCGGAAAACTAATGCGCGGTCTCACTCCTACACTTCTTAGGACATCGCACGGATTTGGTGTTTATTTTTTAACGTACGAGGCTCTACTGATATCGGAGGCCAAGAGGGGTATCGCAAGAGGTGATATTCATCCATGGAAACTGTGTATGTATGGCGCCTTTTCAGGTGCCCTCTTATGGATGACGGTATATCCTCTCGATGTGATAAAGTCTGTGATGCAGTCGGATAACCTTCGCCAGCCCGTTCATGGGAGTAACCTGGTACAAGTGGCCAAATATATTTACCGCGAAAGGGGGCTCAAGGCTTTCTTCAATGGCTTTGGTCCAACCATGATAAGATCTCTTCCCGTTAATGGGGCGACATTTACTACTTTTGAACTTGCAATGAGACTAATGGGTTGAAGGCTGATCTACTTCCTTATTATGAAACCCAAGACATCATAGCGCTGCCTCTGCTGTATGGTATTGGGTGTTACGGAAAAAAATCACTGAGTGTGTATATATTGATATGATAGATTAAAAGTGAAAAAAGATTACAAAGAAGAGGGTGTAAGTTGAAGGCCCTAGATTCATATTAAACTTAATCTCCAACCCTTGATAGGTCGTGTTATCGGTTTATAGTAATTGAGCCCATATATCTTACTCCGTAGCGCAGATAAAAGAACGGCGTATGGAGTATTTTATGAGCATGCGAAAGCATGTCGTCATATAAAAACAGTGCTTTCATAGATCAAGAGGTCAACGCCAAGAAGCTCAATAAGGCTTAGCTCGTTTATATGCAAGATGCACGCTCGAAATTTATAAATGGTCTTTCAATTCTTTCAGTCTCAAATGACTGTTTTTCCAGTCCACCAGCTGCATTAATTGCGACTTAGGTCTCTTTCGAATGAACAGCAAAAGCGCAAATTGTGAGAAAGACTATTGGTCACTCCAGACACAAAAACCTGTAATCGCTCTACTTTGTTACAGTTTACGCAATCCAAAGAGCTAACATGTAAATGATACAATCCCATGGCTCAATGAAGAACCCTTATGCTCTTTGGGCTCTTTTTAAGGAAGTAAGACCTTTCCAACTCAAATACAGCTGTACATGAATGGCAAACTGTTAGAAGCAAAAGACTCGTTGCCTGAGCTACAACCCTTTGCTTGCCAAATGCCATGATGGAGTTCACAGAAACAGTTCAACGGAGTTAGAGAGGCGCAAATGATTAATTAATTTCTTCAAAACCCGAACTCTACATTCATTTCATTAGAAATCGCCCCTTTCCTTGCTCACGAACATTTCTGAGTAAGTTCAAGGTAACGAGGAGTGATAGGGACTTTTTCGCTTATACGTCCGTTTATCACTAGAATTCAATCTTTTTGTGACAGGCTCTAGTTGCCAGGTTCAGCTGAAATCACGACAATTGAACAGAAAAGTACTTAGTAATTCACACTAATAGGTTTCGAAAAGTTCTTGCATTTCCTTGAGGAATGAACTTTTACAGATAAATGATGTAGTTTTTCAGCTGGTTTGAGTTTATACCTATAACTTTGCAGCGAATCAACGGAATTCGAAGGATCGGTATTTCGAAGTATTCGAATTATCATACTCCTGTATTCAGGTGACGATACACAAGTAATTAAGAGATGTTTGTCATTTCAGAATAGAAAATAATAGTTTAACCGCTATTCACACCGAAAGATAAACAAAAGACTTTGAATATCTAAAAACAAGTACAAAATCGCGTGGCATAGCAAGTTCGGTGCTATGCCAAAGAGAATATTGTTCGGACAGTAAAGGCTCAAATAGCTCCATAAGAAGCTTGAAGATGAGACAGCAAAACTGTAACACGTCAATAAATGAAAGGTTCCTATTATAAGTGAGGAGATAGTAGACAGTTATTTTCTATACCAGAGCTTGATGCAATTTCATCCTCACAATGCTGACCATTCAGACAGGAACCTAAACTTGAGCAAAATAGAATTGTGAAATTATTGCCCAAGTTTTATAGTCAAATCTTCAAAAAGGTACTTATGCGGATTTGTATCCTGTGTAATGTTACCGAATTGTATCTTCCGTGGTAAGAAGGGAATTAAAGTAGCAGTTTTTGCGAATATGAACAAGTTTGTAGGCTTAGAATCAAGGGGGTTTTCTATTTGTACTTGTTGTTACTCGTTAGATTTTGTGTCAACATTAAACTCTGTCCCTGTCTTTTTTTATATATCTATAATGGCTCTAAGTAAATAGAATGCTTGCATAATTGGGTTTATTCTACTAATGTTTAATTTTGTCCCAAATTTTTTAACACAGATAATTTGGAAGTATTCAAAATATATGGTTTTGTTGTGTTTTGGTTGAAATATTCGTGTTTCAACTTTCTGAAATTAGCTACATACCGAAAGTTTGTGATTTCAATTGACTGTGCCATCATAACCCAAGTTTTTTGTACTGGCGGCTAACTCAGGCCATCAGAAACAAAGGGAAGAGAACTTACGTGGGAGGACGAACACGTTTTATACTAAATGAGAATTTGATTGGACGTTCTTTGTAATATGATAGAGATAGCGCAACCGAATTGATAATGTCTACATACAATACGGTAGTAAATTTCCCCAGCTTGCATTCTTGCATAAAGATATAATTGAATTGAGAAAAGAGATACGCATGATGATTGAGAGTTAGTACCTAGGAGAACGAGCAATACCTCTTTATTATGAATACATGATATACAAATCAACAATGAATATGCATATCAGCACGATTCATGAAGAAAGGGTAACTATAATGACAGCTGCTTTATGTCATATTAGAAGGCTCAACTGATTCCGAAGTATCAGCTTTTGCAATTTTACTTAAAAAGGCCAAAATTGATTGATACTCCAGCTAACAAGCTATTGATTAATGATAACAGAGCGAAACCTCGGTCTACACATGTTTCGACTTTGTCAAGAAGATGGAATTATGTGATTGGAGATATTGGATATGTCACGCTTGAGGAAATATTATGCTAATACTTACAAAGATATAATCTCAAATTGACCATTTTAAATTCAATGTGCATTTTCTAAAAAGCTAAGTTACCGTATCATTTCCGCACTACAACCTAGAGAGCCTACCGCATACCGCAACTACGTAAATCCAATAGTAGCAAATCGCCGCAAAGAAATATCAACTGATTACGAGTTAACCGGCTACTAGAAAAGTCTTTTTACTCTTAGAATCAACGCAATTATTCATCCTACATGATCAGCAAGAAGTTCATATCTATTATAACTTCGGAAGCTAGTGTAAAATCAGTACCATTCATTTAATAAGAGTTTAGATAGGGATGTTGAAGCTGTCTTCTTAAGTGACACCAACATGAAGATCATTCGTCTTTCTGATGCCAGAGATGTCAGGCAGGTAAAGGTAAAAATCAAAATTACGTCCCCAGTTCTACGACAATAAGTCAAACAATAGGAGGGCCTAAACAGCAACTTACCTTCAGGAGGCACTAACTGGTTTATTAGCTCCATTGATAGTGTTCGAGGAAAAAGGGGTATACCTTCTGAATAGAAAGACGGCAAGGCCATCAGATTCATCATCTGGATATTTAGTATTAGTTTCATGTAAGAGCGATTAAGAAAAAGCTCAGAGCAGAGTACAGCAACAGAATAATGAGGACATTTGTGATAAGCATAGTATAAGAATTTGACATATCCGTGAATGGTTTTTAATTCAGCCCCTAACGGGGTTGCTAAAAGTCCAAACTTAAAACTATCAAAAAATTGCCGCACATAGCTCCTCAAAATAAACGTTGAAAAACATCTACAATTTCATGCTATTAAATTTGCTTGCATTGGAGGAAGCGCAGATTTTTTCCCGCCAATAGATATATCAACATAAAGCGAAGCTGATCTACTACTAAGACAATTATATAGAAACTCCCACCAATCGGCACACCGTGTTATGTTCATAATTGCATAGTTATGTAACGCAAAAAGGCAAGCGCGGTGAACAACAGTCCTAAGAAATTCTGACATATCAAGTGGCCTTCTAATCCATGTTCGGAGAAAGCCTAATCTCGTTGCTATCAAGAGCGTCGTTTTTAAAAAAAAGCGGGCATGAAGAAATTGCCGAACGACGAGTAAATACTTGACATAGCAGATGACGCTTTATTACTAAATCAAAATGGCAGAAATGAAGATACGGCAGAATTCTAGTTTTCGACACGGTTTCGCATGATGAAAATGCTAGACAAACTAGTTCAGAGGAAAAGGATACCTAGGTAAAAGCAGCAGAAATTAGAGGCTAACTGAAGGCAAGAGGGGAAATCATGGCACAAATCGAAAGGGATAGACCACCTACATTACCAGCATTCTTTGATAAAATACTGCAAAAGAAATGAGCAGGAGGCACTCGAAACGTCGGTCGAGAAACTTAGCTTAAGCGAGACGAGAGAGAATGCTAATTACATCAAATAATTGCCGAAAACACATGCCGTGCAAGTTTGTAACTCTCAACTCAGATGACAACTCGACTTAACGTGGGAAAGCGGTTACACGGAATAAAGCGCTACCCAAAGATTAGAGAAAGAAAAGGCCAGACTCAGAATTCATCGGCTTATAAGAAAGTGAAGGTTTGGGACGATACTAATCGTATCAACATTTCAGAGATACCAAATAACAACATTGACGACACTATGTTCATATTTAACGCCAAGAGGAACGGCACAAAAAAGTGCAGAGGGGCGGCGAGAGGAGGTCGACAAACAAGGAGTCATCTGATCCAAATGACAATGTTTAAAGTGATCCTCATGGAGCATTAATGACATGTTTATCAGTTGCCCTAGAGAAAGAATGCGTTGTGAAAAACTTGGATAGCACATCTGTATGCGTCCTTTTAGGATGAAACTATTTCAAAGCACCTGCTCGCTAAGGGTAAAGAGCTTAATAATCCAAACTAGATAAACATGTTGCGAACCAAAACAGTCCGGACTAATCGGCATAATTAGTCAAAGAATATCTCACAAACAAGTACAGGTTGACCAAAATTAAAATTTTGCCATGCACATTGACCAAAAAAGACAAAGACTAACTCTAATACTATCTTTATTTCTCAAAGAATGAATCTCATGACAACTGTACAATATTTATACGAAAATCTGCTCAAGCAACTAATATTGGTCTTCATATCCCAGCCAGTCGGAGATTGTTTTCCTGTCACATGCGGGCATGCTAGGTCCAATGTTAGAATCAAACTCGAATACGAGAAAGCAGAATGTAAGAAGGTTTTCATGAAAAAATCATACTCAATAAATTTCCTTGCATATAGGCTTCCATTGGAAGAAAAGAAAGAAAGCTTTTTGCTGCGGAAAGCCTATTTTATTACTAAAATACAAAAAGAGATTAACCTAGAGCTATCAGATAAAGCATACACGAACCTAGCATACCAAATGCAAAATATATTATGACTAATTTCATACCAGTGGTATTTGTCTTCAACGACCAGGTTAAAGTATCCGAGATTGCTTCCAGTGCTGTCAGTGGTATTGATTAATTGGCTCTCACTTGTAAATAAGCGTTAGCAAAATATACTTCCCAGTTATCTTTTGTATGAGAATAAAATCTCGATGCCATAACAAATCATCGGTATTTATACACATTTTGGTCGGCGGATGTGCCCGTCTCATCAACCCATGCTAGCAAAACATTTGTGACCACTCTGATGAAATACAGCTAATTTAGTGCCGTTGCATCTTATTGTGAGTAAAACCACGCTGTGTAGGTATTTACAATATATCAAATATCACTTCGTACTATTATGACGCTGTGTTGTTTACCACAGCTTAATTTTTGGACTCATGGGCCCTGAAACATTATGGCCATATATACCACTTTATATCCATGTCTAGACTCCATTAGTACAACTATAATCTACATGTTATATTGAGTCTAACGTATAACTTCAACTACTTTTTTAAAAGTGTCTTGATCAGTATTCGATAAAAGTCTTCAATATCTAACAGCTCAAATGTCACTCTGCACACTGTCACAAAATTAACTATTTCAAACGTTGTAGACACCAATAATCGGATACCCTGATGTGTTAGTATCTGTAAAAATGACTCTAAAGTTATGACGAAAATCTCGCGAGGCGAAAATTTTATTAACGAAGCATTGCCAACGCACTTGACAGGCTTTATTTTGTCAACTTTCCTACCTCCTTTATTTTTATATTGTTTCTGAGACACGGGCTTTCGGTTCACAACCGTATGTATCTTTAGATTGTTTGAAAAGACAGCGTTTTCGGTCCAAGAAAAACGTATAAATTTTAATCTTTTCTTAGAACTATTGCGATTATACTGGTAAATATGATCAATGGAGCCCCGGAGCACACCTTCGCCTAAAGTTCTTTTACTATTAAATAAAAGACATTGCGCCCGCTGATGAGATGGCTAGTCTCTCGCACCCTGCGACTCGAACGTGGGACTGTGTTGATATGTTTATTTTGTTCGTTACTTTTATCTCTATCACCTAAATTGACAGCGGTGAAGGCACTTTTGACAGTGCCATTGGACATATTGTAATATCCGAATGACATTAGCTCGCTATGAATAAGAGTGTGCTAATGCTTTTACTTTTTTTCCCCAGATGACAACAAAAATTCCTCAATATGAGCCTTTAAACTTCTTCATCTTCACCGACTATCCGCATCCATTATGTGAGCAGCGAACTTGACGTATGTCACTTCATACCAAAGTGACATATCTTACATCTACGATACATTTAAGGTGAGTTTTTCTCGCAAGAATGCGACTATTACCTTTTTACCTGAGAGGATAACCCAAGCTTAAATTTCAACAAAAGCAGTAGTACGTCTAAAGAGTACATCAAGTAATGAGATGATGAAGAGACATCAGCAAAATACCCAATTTGGGTATTTGAAGACAAGAAACCTGAAGCGGGGAAAGCACTAACAATCAGTCCACTATGAGCCTTGTATCACATTATTATACTTCAAAGAAATCTGTCGTTTTTGTCTAGCAGCGTAAGTTGCTAGACATGAAATGCGAGGACATGAAAGAATGAGAAAATGTAGAAAAAAATAATCTAAAAGAAAATATCTTCGTTTAAACGTTGTTTTTTTAAACGTTGATTTTGAGATATAAACAATAAAAGATAAACAAAAAGTCTGTGCCGAAAGTCATTCGAACGCAGAAAAACATTAAAAAGCAAGGAAATGATCAGAAAAGCTCAGACGAAATTATATATTTCTCCACACGCCTACGCTTATTCGTAAACCAAACCCTAACTTGAACAGGCGTTAAGCCGCATTTGTCTGCTATTGCCTTACGTTCTCTTGAATTAGGAGATCTCTTTTTCTCAAAAACCGATTCCAAAAAAAGTCTAGTGTCCTTCGATAAGAGAGTCCTTCTTTGCTCTTGGCGGCATAAAGCGCCACAGGCTTTTTTTATTGATTCCAAAGTGAGAAGTATGTCTTTCGTATCCATTTTCAATACTGGGTCTTTGCAATATCTCAACCACCGTTTTAAAAAATGATCATTATTAAATAACAAAGTCCTAATTGCCGTTCTTTCTGTAGTATAACAGACAGCCAAACAACTATGTAAGCTGAAACATCTACAAAGATTTATTTACGGCAGTTGAGGAAAGCATGCATGTCGAAAAAGAAGGGGTTAGTGAAAACAGAAGTTGAGACAATTTCAATACAGGCTTTGAGAAGGATTTGAGGCAACATCCCCATATAACAATAGGAAGGAGATTTGAGGAAATGAAAAGGAACTGGAAGAGAAAATGAACAATATAAATTGAACATGAAAATATTAAATCGGGAAAATTCGGAATATCCCAAACGCCAGACTGAGGTACGGGATTTGTTTTCAAGTTTTTAAATTGAATTCCGAATAAATGACGGAAGTTAAAATGACGAGAGGATTTATGGAGTGTGAGATACCAAAAAAGTACAGAAAAATTACAAACAAAAGACTGAACGACGTACGATTAGTTAGATCACAGTTCCCATGTTCAGGAACGCAGAAAAATGTATCAAAAACATGCCAGTTTATCACTGATAGCACTGAAAAGAAGATTGTCAAAATCTCTAGTAATCGCTCGAAGAACAAATTTATTCTCATGAGAAGCTTGTTACACAGCGTGGTTCAAAAAATCAGCAGCTGCTCTAGCAGTAATTCAAGAAATCAATCTAGTGTGGAAGAAGTATCTAAAATAGCTTCCTGGTTATGGAAAAAGAACCAAGGGGGATTCCAATCATATCATCAAGTTCTTGCTGTATTCGAGGAAAACAGAACTGTGAACAATCCCACCATTTCCCTTAAAAAACTGACCGAAGCCATTGGAAGAGAATGCATACCATCAACCTACAGTTACGAAACGCTGACCAATGCGGCAGACACTACAGCCATGGAGAGCAAGAAAACGTACAAGGCCTTCTGTGGCAGATTCTCTCTCAAGGAGGCTACACGTAGGGTCAGGAAGAAGAAACCTATACAAACCTTCGCCCTCCGCTCCGCCAACATTGAAGACGTCTTTCTCATATAAAATCCTTTTTCTTTAATTCCTCTATTTCCTATATACTACTCTCGTTACTAGTGATATAATATATATCTTTCCCGCCATAATGTGAAAATCCCCTTCGCTCTCTCTTTTTTTTCTCTCTCTCTCTCTCTCTCCTCTCTCTCTTTTTCACTTAGGCCTTGCATGGGTCGTAGAAGGTGACCCATTATAATATATGCATCACATGATATTGGTCCATGATGCTACGGGTGATATAAAGTATTGGACGTTATGCTTCAAACTTATTATCACAGTTTAGGAAAAGCTCGTCAGGACATTCAATGAATTCATGGCCTTGATTTGATAATAGTTTTGTAATATTCAGGCATGTCTGCGCTGGTAGTAGTTAGCTTGCTGCAATGGTCATATATGGTGTGTCTTACTGATTTGTATTATAATAAAGTATTCTTTTCATTCCTCTGTGGATTTCTCTGCTATGACGCTGATTACTGAGTGGAGCAACTGGTCGATGCTTATATAAAATAAGCTGAGCGGAAAAGAATCTTACACGACCTCGAATGACTGTACAATATGTCATAGGATACATCAGTTAAGACCCAAGATGTCTTTTACAACAGACTACCAGATTATCTTAAAATACATTCTGGTACTTGTCTCAAATTGGTGATGATGCATCGACTATTCATCCATCTACTATTTTTTTGCTGACATCACTTTGTACTATTGTATCATAGTTCTTGATTCCAGTTATGATCCTGGTTCACTTAACTTAATGATACAATTGAAGTTGCCTAGCATTTTCAGTCTCTTTAAAGCAGAAATAATATAATTGAAATTCTAAGAATGGGAAAACAATTTTGTCGAGGAGAGTGCTAGGGTTATATACCATCGACGTTGCGTCGCACAGATGATCATCGAGATGAAGAAAATCTTAATGGAAAAATTCTAGCGTGACCACATAATATTTGGGGCTATTTGAGGCTTAGAGCATGGAGTCGAATGTAGAAATCTGTGATTGCTCTTGAATGGGGCTGGAACGGATGTGAGGAGAGAAAGACAGAATTAAGCAACATTGCAGTATATTTCGAAAATGACGTCATAAAAGAAAGCGAGACCCAGACTCTCAGCGTCTATGAAGAAAAAGAGTTTACTTTGAAATATGAAAATTTGGAAAAAGGTACTCGAGAGGGTAACACTAGGGGCCTATAATGCAAAGGTACTGTCGTACTAAGGGATATAAGATGAGACTGTGTAGAAATGGTAGTATAGTAAGCAGAGTTTATGGTTATTTGCTAATCAAATTTGCGTACCACTTAATCTCAGAGGTAAAAGTTATTATATAGATGTTGGAAAATAGTGATTGCAATGCTCATAAGAAAGTTGTCAGGATCTATGTGGTACTGTTAAGATAGCGTCAATTGCATGGTGCAGAGCCATGACATAGTAGTTCGAAGTGATATCATCAATCATTGATCAGTCGATGAATTATCGGTACATCTTCTCGAACTGAATACAAGTGCCAGATGGTACTCTATAGTGGTCTGATAATTGATTGGTGACTCATTGGTTATTACTGATGTATCGTACGATGTATCGTATGATTATTACAAGCTGAGTGAAAGCTTCTATGCCCAGCCGATTTTTATATAAATACGGACCAGTTATTCCACTATACAAACTGTCCTCATATCTGAAGAGAATCACGAAGAGATAAGTAAAATCTAAGATTCCAATAAAAATGGTTCATTACATCATGAACGACTGAAATGACGAGTTCAGCAAGTTAATCACTACTGGCGCAGATCTGCCTGAATAGAATTACACTAGCATCGGTGAAGGAGATACGTTGAAGTAAAATACTATGTATACTGCCCGTACAAAGAATATCAGAATGCGTCGGTGTGGAAACGGGACTAAAGTACCTCAAATGGTGGCTTTCGAGACCAAGTAGTGGTTCATACTGTATAATCTTAGCTCTTATACTGATTCTGTGTGTATTGATGACTAAAGTCTGCTATAATCGTGAGAAATGGGGTAATGATGTGGATTTTGAAGTATTTAGCTTAGATAGATTTTGAGGGAGGGCACTAGGAAAGTTAATCTGAAATAGCTACTCTCTGGCACCTTCGTACAAAGCGATACTAGGCTGGTAAAAGACCTGATTTTGTTAATTGTCGGTCTATCAGAAAGACTTAACCACCGGATTGGTCGAGTACCTTGAAGAAAGTATGCAGTCATTTGGTACGCACCTTCATCCAACTCTAAGGTAAGTTTTAATTTCATGTTTTTTACCGTTCGTCTGTAATTCAGTTCTCACCTCTTCGTAAACTGACCGTTTCATGACACCCTCGGGAGGGGGCAACCTTTAAAGACGAAATAGTAAACTTCTTTGAAGTGAGTATAAATCAGCGATAGTAAGCTCGGTAGTATTTTGTTTAGCTCTTCCTTGAATAGTTTACAGACCTGTTCGTGATCTTTCAAGACATGAAAAAAGAACTCCTCCTCTAATGAGTAAACCATAGGTATACACATTTTGGAGCAGCTGGTATTACCGTAGATGAAAATCTTGACAATAACCATGCATGTGCAAAAGGAAACTTTCAATTGTCAGCGTGTGAGCTCTAAACTGTTCTGCTCAGACGCTTCTTATCGTATCATTTTGTACTAATGTTGTGTCGTATGACATAATTAATTGTGTCATTTTGCGCTTTTTTCACTCATATCAAAAAAGTCTCTGTTCAAGATGATGTTGAGTATTTCTATAACGGTACTTCTAGAGCTATTAGCACGCGCTTACTCGAAACGGCTTTGGCACACTGGATGGCGCTCTAGGATAAAAATGAGAAGAAGACCTGACAAGTGGACATCTTTCAAGCCCGAATAGTTTTTTACTGAGACAAAATCGAGCTCAGTCTAAACCAGCAGCAACTCTGAGTGGATAATATCTATCAACTACACCTGAGATTCTACAGCATCCGCTTCCAAAGTTATTCCTGGTGCTCCTCTGGTAAAGTTCCGGAAGGTGGTGCTACTGACAGCCACAGCCGTAAAAGAAGGGCTAGGGAGACCATTGGACTTTTTGAATCATGAGGACGTCTATAAACGGGATGCCATTGCAACATGTGGAAAAGAAAGTCAAACAAGGGCAGCTCGATACTATTGCTTTGCAATACGTAAACAACAGGAGCAGCGGATAATGGTGAGAACACTTCTTCTCTTACGAACCAAGCCCTACACGTATAACTCATAGTCCTTCTGCCTCTCTCGGCCCCTTCTCTATTCCATGCATGGAATAGACTATAGATAGTTCAACTCGAACATCTTTCTCGCTAAAAGGAACTGGTGTACCTTATGTCTCATGCCGAAGGTTACCTGTATCTGCTGGGATAACACTGTGTTCGTTGCTAAGCTGGGCAGTGATGTCATGTGCGTTCTTCGAATGACATACGATGGTAATCAGTTTGACGGCTGGTACAGGCGGTGCTAGAGTATAGGTATCCAGAACTTGATGGTGGAGTTTGGAGAGCAGAAGGACTTGCTGAGACGTCTATTTATGCAGCGCTATTCGAACCACGTGGCGCTGGTGGAGAAGCAGGGTAAAAAGCGGGGACATCTTTTCTTACATGGCTCTGTTACTGCTCAGACAATGTATAACAACACTTGGCGCAGACTTGCTACGAATCAGGCAGACGTACTGATACTTTTCGGGGATGGTTGGAAAGTTGCGGCTTGTCCTGAAAGATGGAGGTGCAGAAAAATACACGACATGTGTAGACTACTGGAGTCGCGGCGAAAAGATATGGTAGTCTGCTCCTAATGAAAAAGGACGAGTATCGCATGGGTTTCTCCTGGCACAGTTTGAAAGTGAGACAATTGGGAACTTTGTGTTTCAAACTACCAGGGATACGTATATCAGGAAAGACAAAGGACAGAAGGTGGCGCAGCCGCTAACATGGGAGTTGTTCCTCTTGATGCCCTTGTTTCATGATGAGAGTTTCCGGAGACGAGCGGAGGCTACGTTTCCAGAGCTTACCAAAGCAAATATCTTTCCCCATTGGCTTCGGATGATGTCCGTGCGTGTCGATGCTCAAGCTAGAGGTGTGGCGGGCTATCGCTAGGTGTACTTTATGGCGAGCGTGCTGTGGAGGAAGGAGTGTAAGAGTACATAGGGAGTGGGCAATCTAGTGAATATGAATAAATCTATGTATAGTATGTGAACAGAGAGTTGAGCGAGGCTAGTTATAGTATCAAAATAGGGTGCTAGCACTGCTTGAGCTATAGAAGAGAAAGTACGTCGAGATGGATATTAGTCAGAGATAACACAAAAGGGGATGCTTTTCAGAAAGTGAGAGTGACAGGCTTGACATCTTCACAGAAAGGGAGTACGATCTAGATATTAACCTCTGTGAAAGAGGTACTTTAGGCGTAAAATACTGGGGGGTCTATACTGCTGATGTATGATCGTATAAAGTGAGAGGAAAACGGGAGTATCACTATTATAATGGAGAGATAGTACTGTGAAATGGTACTGTTCGCGACATATTAAAAGCTTCTATAGTAGAGATAGGTTCGAAACGTCATTTGTACTTCGTAGAAGTGCTGGATAGGATGTATTGGCGAAACAAACTATAAAATACGTTGATATGGGTACTATTTCGTAGATGGATAGGGAAACGATGCCTTTAGCGGACTACAAGTAATACTCCTGGTATTATTTGAGAGAAAAAATCTATTTAAGTCTCGAATATCGGTAGAAGAGATGCTTTAGAATTGAGATACCAGGGGTATATACTGCTGATGCTCGGTCGTACAAAGTGATATACAGCAAAAACCAGTGGGACGATAATGGATAAAAAGTGCTGTGAATATGAGCTATTGGAAGATTCTAAAAGCTTTTCCCATGGAGTAAAGTTTGGGAAAGATGTGGATACTCTTGAATTTAACTCCTTCTTTAGTGATATCGAGGAAAAGATCGAAATAACAACATTGGGTACTTTCTAGATATATCTCGAGAGGTAGGGTGTTAGAGAACGTGAAACTAGCATACTTGACGATTTTGAGGAAAAGGAGTACGATTCAGACTCTACTTTCGGTGACAGGGGAACTTCTCTATTGAAATACTAGGGGTCTTTACTGCTGATGTTCAGTCGTACAAAGTGATGCGTTAAGGAGAAAGGACGGGCTTACAATTGAAAGACAATACTGCGAATATGAGCTGTTCAAGAGTATTTAGACTTTATGTATAACTATTAGATGTAAAGTTTAATTAGCGCTTCTATTTGCAAGCCGAGTATGGTGTGGTGGTTGGTTAGCCTGAGATTGCGACTAGATTTGATATTTTCCGTAGATACCCCGAGAAGGAGGCGTTTCAGATCGTGAGAGTAGAAAATCTCGTATTATTGAGGTAAAAAAATATGATCCGGACTCTAACATTGATATAAAGGGTGCTTTAAGAGGGGAATGCTGGGGGTCTATACTGCTAAGGCCGGTTCGTACAAAGTGATATATGAGAGACAGTGACTTTATAGTGGAGACATAGCATGCGGGCTGTAAGAGAGTGGATAGAGATTATACAGTTTAATTAAGTGATAACTGTCTCTCTTGGCTCTAAGATGAGCTGAATATGCTGAATTGCTGAAATAGACAATGATATACAACAATAAGTGGTATTTTTGAGAAATATCTCGCGAGGGATGGCTTTAGGGAAGGTGAAAATGGTGTTTTTAACGCTTTTGAGAGAAATGAGTGCTATCCAGACTTTAAAATTGGTATAACCGTGCTTTTATACTGCAATACTAGGGCTCTATACTGCCGAGGTATTATCGTACAGAGTGAGGATGAAGGAGAAGGAATACTATAATGGAGATATAGTACTGAAAATATGTACTTTTGGAGCCTGGTGAGAACTTTCATAGTTTCATTGGATGGGAGCTGTCTTTCTTGACTCTAAGGCAAGCTGAAAATGCTGCGTTGCTGTAATAAACGATCATATACGACAATCAGTGGTACCTTTGAGAGATATCTTGGGAAGGAAGGCCTACGGAATAATGGAAGTAAGGTCTTTCGTCTTTTAAAGGTCAGAAAACATACTAAAGACCCTAAAATCTGTACTAACCGTGCTTTTGGGGTGGAACACCAGGGCTCTATACTGCTGATGCTCGATCGTACAAAGTGATAGAGAGACGAGTACACGGTATAAATACGAGCTGGTATATTGCGGAAGGAGAGTTCCTGGTTCATTCGTGATACAAATCAGTAGGTCGAGAAATAGAGGATTCCAGATGAGTGAATAGTGGAGTGTCATGAATCTTGTAAGACGAATTGATAAGGGGAGTACGTTGCTTTGTGGTCGCAAGCGGCTGGAAGTACCGTTGCTCTGTGGTTGGGCTATGAAGGGTTGACTATCGTACTGGGAGGGTTTAGTAGCTCTGTGGTTAGACTACTGAAGGTTAAGAAATGCTGTGTAGTTTTGGAGTGAGTGGATGTACCGCTGTTCTGTGATTGGATTACTGGGCTACGTGTTACTATAATGTGGCTGGACTACAGGGTTAAGTAACGCTGTTTTCTGATTGTAATATGAAGTTGAATAACACTGTTGGATTACATGATCGAGTAACTAGCTGAGAAGGCCAAGTAATGCTGTGCTGTGTGGTGGGCTATTGGGGCTAACTATAGCACTGCTGTGTGGCTGACATACTGAGGAACAACGAGGTATGGAAGAGATTGGAAAAGAAGGAAGTGGTGATGTATTTCAGTACTGGAGAGATGCTAGAGTGTCCGGGGGGAGGATGCAGCGCTACGTGCGTGAGACAGGCAGTACAAGAAGGGGAAGCTGCCCCTTGGTGCTACGACTTTCCAATAACAAAGGGGTATTTGCAGGCACAGATGGAGAGTAAAAAGGAAAACGTGTTCATCTACAATTACTCCCAGGATATGGCGTTCAGAAGGGCAGCTGGTGTGCCCTTGTATCATTACAAACTGATGCAGTTCGGGATGTTCTACAATAAGAACTTTAGAGATGCTGTATGGGAGCGGTTTCCCGAGCTGCCGCGAGTAGGGATGTTGACTCACTGGTTGCGGCTGATGATGATCGAGGTGGACTGCAAAGGAGAAATGGTCCCGCTCTATGTGATAGTCGGGGAGATGTTTTACCGAAGTGTATAAAGAAATAATATGTATCGAGCACAGGTTCAAGGAAGGCCGCTGATGATAGAGAGTTATATACGATAAAGTTACATATTGATACTATAGAAGATGAGTTGTGACTATTCTGGAAGAAACGGAGCTGCGGTGCGGTGCGGTGCGGTGCGGTGCGGTACAGGATAGTCAGGATACCTTGGATGTCATATTGTATTAACGTGACGCTACGAGATCCAAGCGATAAGCATGTAGAACGATCGAGATAAGCTATATGTCCGAGATAAGATATCGTTTTGAGATAAGATATATATCCGAGATAAGATATCAGACAAAGATAAGATATCAGTCGAGATAAAATATCAGTCGAGATAAGCTATATGTCCGAGATAAGATATACGACCGAACAAGGTGAGTAGAAAAAGGAGAAGAGAAAAGGGTTGCAAAGGAGTGGACAAAAAGGTGGTGCATGAATGTGCAGCTCCTAATAGGGGAGGGCTTCTCAAGCAGTGCGCTTTTCCCATATTGATACCATGCAATCGTTAAGTTTTTCGCCTAACTACGCGTTTTTTTCAACTACATTCGTTTACCAACTAAGTGTTTTTTCTTCCCAACTTGTTTTAAAACCAATTTGTTTTTTCAAGTAATACCACATGGATCCTGTTAGTGGTGGCACTCCTACGTTAGCTTCTAGGTGGTGACAATCTCACATGATTTTGTTGGCGGTGACGCTCCCACAACAATTGAGAATGAAAATTGAAGGATAAATTCTGAACGAATTCTTCTTGTTTGGACGGATAATAGCAACTAATGCAATTTGAGGTCTCCAGTTACCAAGAAAAGGGCTGTTGGTGTCTACATGCAACAACTATCGCGATCTCAGGACAATGCAGGCAAAAATGATACCTCAAAGTATCCTTCTTGTGGTGAGTTTACGGTTATCGAAGGGTATATAGTAAAAAACTATGTATGCCATGCTGATAATAATGGCGATAACAACAACAACCATGTTGATAATAACGGCAACGGCAACGGCAACGGCAACGGCAGCAGCAGCAACAACAACAATAGCCAAGAAGAGGACAATAAGCCTTTTGTCTACACTTCTGGCCCTACTGCCTCGCACCTTCGGGTGCCCACTCGTCTCTTTTTTGAAACTCAACATCTTGTCGACATCTCTGGATATCATAAATCACCAGGAGATCTCTTTACATGCAGTTCAAAAGCATTGTTTGACGTTGTACCTACTCTGGAGCGCAGATTCTATTGGGAAGACAATGTCTTTAAAAAAGAACGAAAAAAGGCAGCCCGAGATCTCTCTGGAGCGAAAGCGCCCTTGTTTGCATTACAAGTTATTCCAATTTCCTTCAAGCACAACCGAAAAAAGTATTTGGTTTATGTCCCAGAGCTGGATGATGCCAAGTTACGCCCTCAGCTAGAGCTCAAGACAATTTCGTTTATATCTCAAGATCTTAACGGGCGGCAAAACACTTTCAACCAGAAACAACAGAAACTTGCTTCCGACAGAGTAAACACCATATTCAAAAACGTGTTAATGGCGGATACCATTGAGTTTTGTGAGTCAGATAATAAGATACTAGAGAATCTCGAAGAGTCATTGGCTGCGTTCCGAGTGGAATGCACGTTTGTGTTTAACCGATGCTACAATCTGACTATCTCTGCTCGGAACTCAAGAATAATGCAGCGTAAAAGCTTTTCCAGTTTCCGAGGTGGATCTGTGGTCAAACGTTTTCAAAATTACTACTATAAACAGCTATGCTCGTTCCTTTACCCCATTTTACTATCTGCTTCTGCACGCTAACAAACTATCCTTGTTTCCTTACGAGTGCAAGGAGTATCTAGAGGAGCTGCTTCAGCCACTCATGCTAGACAAGCCCTCTGATCAGCAAAAACTCACATGCATATCTAAGCTATGCTACAATATGTTGACCGACACAGATGGCTTAGGCTCGATACTGGAGACATTAGTCAAGATGACTGTGTTTGACTGGAAAGTAAGGGAACCAGGTATACCATATTTCAAGCCAAAACTGGCAACATTGAGCAATACCCGTCACTCACTTGACACTCTAAAGTTTTTTCTGATCAATGCCACTCTGGCGGTCGCTCCTACTTCTAATATGCATTCGCCATTTGACAAGAACAGCCCATCCGGAAACATGTGGAACTATGTGACAAGCATTTACCATGAGGTATTCAAGGAGCAAAGTACAATCGCCAGCTACCGCGTTCTTCTACAGAGGCCCGACGGCGTGTCTGTTTCGGATAAGCTTTTGAACAAAAACAAAATACAATGGTTTTATGGCAATCGTAAAATGCAATGTGACAAATTGATATGGGGTCTTAGAAACTACTTCCGGTTGCCCACTGTCGAAGATCTTGCGGTTGATCTATTGCACTGTGATGAGATATCTCTTACCGAGAGCCGCTTCAATCCTAAAGGCTCACTTCTTGATCTCTTCCCTTCCGAGTATTTGCAAAGCCTTTTGCCTTCTTTTGCGAGGTACGAGATGCTCTCAGAAGAGCAGCAAGCTTATGTATTTGAGTCAATTGATAAAATAACCGAGAACCTTATCTGGATGGTATATTTGGGCTGTGGGTATTCCTATCGATTTCCAGAGCTGGTGGATATTACTTATGCAGGACCAAACAGAGCGCTTTTCATAGACAATGATACCAGGTGTCTCGTTCTCTTTACGACTTACACCAAAGGAGACAAGTCAACTAAGCCACTTACTAAACGGCTGGATGCAACTACTTCAAAGTATCTCCTGTACCATATTGTGATTCTGAGACAGATACAAGCCAACTTGCTTGGCCCCGAATATTGCGAGGTGAACCCCGAACACTGGCCTCGATTTCATGGAAGCTCCATTGAACTTTCCCAATATATTCTCCACCAATATGTGTTTTTCAGCATAAAAGAGAGTACTTTACTGCGCCAGAAAGGGTTCAACGACATGCTAGTCAAAGAGTTAGGCTTCAATACTCGTGAGCTGCGTCAAGCAATGGTAGCGATCATGCGAAACTATGTCAAACGTAGTTCCGTGTCTGAGGTTTATCACACAATGACTCAAGAGCTCATGTTTGGACATTCTGTTCGCACAGGACTTGAGTCTTACGGACTTGATTCCTTTTCATTTGACTCTGTCACTGCAAGTACTGCTACTTACTTTCAAGCTGTTGCATCTGAATCATGGCATAACTGGATAGAGCTTGAATCCAGCTTCCGCACACCGCAAGTTAACGGTATACCTTCGGAGCAAGACATCCAGGAGCTAGAGGGATATGTCGATACACTCAAGACTGCTTTGCATAATATTCGGTTTTCGGCTACAGCAAAAAAGTTGCGAGAGCTTCCTTCAATTGTGCCGACCACTGGGCTGTCGGGTTATCTAGCATCCCAGAAGGCTGCTCGGAGACCGGGAATTGCAACAACCTTAGATCAATTGCAGCAGGTTGCACACGTACTCAGATCCAATGCTGAAATGTGAGGCTAGCTTGTACTTCTTCAAACATTAGATAGACGAAAGTCGGATAGATAGACAGAGAACATAAAAAAAGAGTAGCATGTAGCTGATTGTCATAGTGTAAGTACTATGCGTTTTTGGCAATTCATACCCTTAGGCACAATGGGGGACATATATTTTTTAAGCTAAAAAGACATTCATTTCATGTCTAGTCTTCAATTAAGAATTCTCTATGCTTATCTGGAGTTCTCGAGGCTTATCTAGATTCTCCTATTTCATGGAAATTGTCTAGTCATATGGTACGCTTGTGCGAGGAGGGTAAAGTAAACTTTTGCATGCATATACGCGCATGATTATACATATAGGTATGCATACGCATGGCCATGCGCCTGATGAGGTGCCTGCTGATGTGCCTGTGGGCTTGATTGTAACTCTGATGTATTGAGATAGAAAGCGGTGATAGTTTTAGGATTCTTCAGGCTAAGAGTGCTGTATTGGTGTGATAAACTATAAAATATGTCAATTTTGGGAGCCATTCGGAGATATATCGAGGTGGAAAGCCTTTAAGACAGTGAGAGTAGAGTGGCGATTTTATTGTAGAAGTAAGGTTTGTTCTCCACTCTAGCATCGGCGGAAGAGATGCCTTGGGAGTGGAAAGCCGGGGGTCTATACTGCTGAGGTGCTGTCGTACAAAGTGATAAATATGAGAGGCAGTGATTCTATAGCTTAGAGATAGTACTGCGAATATGTGCTGTTCGAAACTAATTAAAGCTTATACACTGTTTGTTGGGTCGGAATAGTTGTCCATGGCTCTGAGAAGAGCTGGGTATGCTGTATTGCTCTAATAAACTATGATATACGACAATAAGTGGTATTTGTGAGAAATATCTCAGGAGGGAACGTCTTTCAGACAGTGAGAGTAAGGTTATTGGTGTTTTCAAAATAAAAGAATACACTCAAGACTCTAACACTAACACAAAGCTTGCTTTTGTGGTGGAATACTGGGGGCCTATACTGCTGAGGTACGGTCGTACAAAGTGATATGGAGGAGAGTACGCCGATTGTGCTGAGTACACGGTATGAATACGAGCTGGTATATGGCAGAGGGAGTGTTTCTTGTTCAGTTGTGATAGAAAACTGTAGGTCAAGGAATAGAAGATCCCAGAGGAGTGAACAGGGTTGCCGGAAGTACTGTAAGACGAATCGATGAGGGTAGTACGTTGCTCTGTGGTTGGGCTAGTGGTACTTGTGAGATATATCTCGGGAAGGGAACTCTTTCAGACAGCGAGAGTAGGGTTTTGGTGTCTTTGAGATAGAAGAGTACACTCAAGACTCT
>LT598452.1:1721089-1754959 GCA_900074755.1 Lachancea nothofagi CBS 11611 | reverse complement strand
ATATCAATCTGTATAGGTCGTAATACCATGATAAAATAGAACAAATAGTTGGAGGTCCGCTTGTCCAGCATTTTAATAATCTTTCTGTAGCCACGGACCTTGGAGTACGTTGTCAGCAGCTGGATGCACCGCGACTTATCGTCCAAAAACACGTTGCGATCGTCGCCTGCATATTTCAAAGTCAGAAGCTCTGGAAATCGATACGGACTGCCACAAGAAAAATAGACCATCCACATTAGCAGAGTAGCAACTTCGTCGATCATTTCCACAACGTGCTCTCCGCGGACCAATGGTTTGGCCAGCAGTCCTTTGGCTTCTTCATGACCAAATAGACTGACAAAAGAGTGCTTGGGCTGCAGTTTATTCTCATTGAAGTACGCGTGTGGACTATCCAGCACATTTATAGCTGCTGCCTGCACATCAGGTAACATGCAAAAAGCGCTCAAAGCTTTCAACAGCATGTGAATCCTTTCAAGTACATTATTGTAGAACTCCCTAATGTATCCGCGTGAGAAGTACTTGCCACGAAATACTAGGCCGTCAGGAGGCTTGAACTCAAGGTCATACGACATGTCCATCACTCCCTCTGCAACGATCTCATGATACACGTGCTTCAGCCAGTACCACTCCGACGCGTTGTCATCCGTGAACACGGTTTCCCTTTCTTCGCCGTCAGTATACAGTATTGCGTACTGCACAAACTGCTTGAACGCGTCCAGGCCCTTTCTGATTTCCTCAACTCTGGCAATCTGAGGCTGAACCCCTTCATAGTTGAACCCAACTAGCCGGACAAGAAGATGGAATAATGGTCTCTGCTCAGTAATCATTTTATAGAATATTTCCGATAGTCTTTTAGCTCTACTCTCAGTATTAAGAGCACACCAGGCCTCGGTTTCAAGGTCCCAGGAAGACAGAGAAAGTTCTTTCAAGTGAAGGACGATGTAGTAGGTCATACTCGCTTTCTTGCCGTAGTTATGAAGGGTCTGGAGTTGCAGATGTTTTAAAAGAGGGTCCTTTCCAAATGACCTTGCAAAGGTCTGTCCAATCGAACGCAGACGCATGCTGCTCCGGGTTGATTGGTAAATGTGTTGAAACAGCTTTATACATTCCTCATCGATCAGGGGTTTGTCTGCGAGATAGTTTCGGAAGAGGTCTCGATCTTGGTCTGTGAACTCGAGCTCGTGTAGACACAGTAGTGTGTACCGAACGGAGCGCGCACGCTGATGATGTATTTTGAGAACGCGCCCTTCATCTTCAGGACCAGATGTGACCACCAGCGGCGTGTCATTTAGAAAGAGACATTTTTTTTTGTTCTTGCCATATGTCAGCTGCACAACCTCGAGTTCCCGGGCTTGTATCTTGTCCGCGGTTCGTGCTCTTGTCGGTTGAAGCAGCTTGTGTCCATTGGAAAAAGGGAAAAACTTCTTTTTTACTTTCTCCACGGCCTGGAAGAACTTCTTCGAAGAGGTGGGAAACAGATCGCATTCCTCGTTCCTGAGATAGTCCGACACATTCACCAAAGAGCATTCATGCTTCTTAAAGGCTTTTAGCTCCTCTGCTTTTAGTCTTTCGACGTTGCGTCCAGGTACCACAGCTCGGCGCTTACCGCTGTCTTCAACATGAACTAGGTAACCGTTGATAATGAAGTACTTGGCTGATATCTTAATCCATGTCATGATATTAATTAATCTCGAGCTTGGACCTTTTCTATTGCATGGTACCCCGCTTATATACCGATAATGTAGAGCTCCTAGCCTTTGAACCCCCTGTTTTTGAACCGTTGAAACACCCTTCCTTTTGAACCGTCGAGAGCATCTGGTAAGTATTACTCAAAGAATTTAAACGTCTAACTAGCGAGAGGACCACCACTACGCAGCGTATCCGAGAGCTTCTGGTCGATATCGACGCTTTATTCTAGTTTGCTTATAGTTCACGTGCTTTGCACATGGATAATACCCTGACCTATGTCTTCTCCAATTACGAAACCTAATACGGTTCAAGACTTTCATTAAACTAATCTTACCACTGATTCTTGTCTTTTGCTCTTCCGTTAGGTGTCGCTGCTTTTTTTTCTCTGCTTAGAGCGACTTCTTAGCTTTACCCAGCTTGCTCAGGTAATTTCCCATGTGCAACTACAAGGCTACCTTGCTTAGATCATTATCAACGTTAATCGCCCTATTTAGGCATGGTGTCTCGTGAATGGCACGTGATACGCAGCTCACATCAATCTACCTCCCGCCAGAGAGCCCCTGACATACCATGATTAGAATTTCGTGGACCAGCATCTTCAAGAAGCATAGCCCCCCTAGTTTCCCCCACAGCCTTCCTTCTTCCTCTCGGAAATTTACTTCCTCACCGTTTGCTGAACGCGCCCTCCAGCAAAAAACATTCTATGCGGTAGATAAATGATAAATAGTTTGCAATGAGAGCGTAGCGGCTACGCTTATGTAAATCGGTGATTATTAGTTAGCCAGAAGATGGGTTATTCGAGCAGCTAAGCAATGGATTCAAATATGAAAACTGTCAAGCATTTGTAACATTAGCACTCAAAGGTGAGAGCATAGCAATCAAAGTTATATACAGATTTTATACATTTCAGGTAATACCATTTCTTATTCAAATTCTAATCCACTACTCAAACCTTTGAATAGCCAACTAGGAAAAAAATCAAAAAAGACTTGTCAGACTGCCGTTTGCGCCCACCCAATATGGACGTCCCTTCACAAAGAAGTGCACGAATTGGGCCAAGATCATCGCGCCTTTTTAGAACAGTAAAATGCCCACAAAAGTGGGATAAACAACTGCAAAGCAAAAGGCAAAACAAAAATGTGGGTAGATGGCCAAACCGCTGAGGGTTGTGGACCAAGCTAGGGAAACATCTTTGGTCTCACTCTGGGGCACAAAGGTTATAGGCTCATCAACCAAGTTGGATTCAGTGGCTCTTTTGAAGAGTCAAAGAGTGACGATTACTATAGAAATGATCCTACTGTTGTAGGTGTTAGTGAATGGACAATGGAAAAAAAAGAGGACTTGTGGAAGTGGCAATAATGCAACAACGAAAAACAGTATTCTAAAATCGTCAAATAATGCTATTGGTAGTGCTTTTGCTTTCCGGATCCTATCAGGTAGGAGGGTTGCATACTGAAGTACGTCGACAACTTTTTAAAAAAAATTACAAGGGTAATATCTAGAAAAGAACTAACTTGGATCGTGCCCTTTTATTCTTTTCTCTCACGTCTAAATCCTCAAGCCCTAGCGGTAAATACGACGAAAAAAATTTAATTTTAGGTGTAGCGGGTAAGGCAAGAGGTAGCGATTAGGGCTGGGAGTACTTAGTTTTTTCCCGATTGGGATGGATCTGATCTTCCCATATTGTCGAATATTCCTAATTACACGTCACAAAGGTCTTATCTTCCAACGGGGTCGTCACTCAGCAGGTCGCGCACAAATTCTACATGCAGTCCGTCTTTCTGCAGTCTTTGACTCATGTCTCTGAGAAGCGTATTGTAAGAAACAAATACGAACGAGACATGGCTTTCCTTGCGCAATGCCAAAATGGGCAGCTCAAGCAACAACTTTTTACCAAATCCCGTAGGAGTCTGGATGGGATTCACTCGTGTAGTTGATAGATATATCTCACTCAAAAATGTTTGCTGATCTTGGCTGAGCTTAAATCCCCTTCCCTATATGCTTTGCACGTATAGAAGAATGTTTTTGGACTAATACATAGCATAATTTGATTAATCACCACTATCCTTAAGCGATGTCGGTTCGCCGAAGCTGTCGTAAACTGGCACGTGCTACCATGCTTAGAAGCACTTACCCAAAGGAACACCTCACACATCTTTAACAAGGATAGACCACAACAATATTAAGGTTGGTGTCACTGAATCAAACTAACTTCGATGAGATCTGCTATTTTTGGACCTAAAATTATCCTTTCTTTCTGATACAAAAGAATTGCTTTTTTTCTTAAAAGATCTCAAAAAACCAAATGGTGTTAAAATGGCTGAAAGCATATTATCGAAAATATCTGAAAGTAGAAATAAAGTAGCAGGAACTGCATTTCGGCTTGCTATTGGAGTAGTGCTATTCAATCAAGGTCAGGATAGACTCTTTTTTTGTCATGTGAATTCTCTGTAAACTGTACACATTCTCGCATATTGGTGCATGTGTATATATGTAGAAGTTTGCAGAAATATGCACTGTAGCATAATAGTCATGTGATGGTAGTTCCTCTACCCATCAGCTTCCCGCGCGTACCAATTGACTACCATCGGATCGCAACATTTTCAATGACGAAACAAGAAGTGACAGTAACATGAAGTTACTGTGTTATATAATGGGATCTTAGAGTCTTGACACCGCCAAGTTACCGCTCTCAGTCTTGAACTCTCTACGATCAAAGCAGATACCAGCCAGGCCAATAGATCTATCCTGGAATACAAACAGCTATATGAATAATCTTTTTGAAGGCCGCAAGGAAGAACGGCATCTTCACAAATGTTTCAACAGATTCAGCACGCATATCAAAGCGAATTTTTTTTTATACTTAGTGATGCATATTTGAATCAGGAGTACATTAGCTTGTCGAACTGGTTATTTAAGTCGTTCATGGTGTGTCTCATTTATTCGCTCTAGTATCTGGGATTTTACTTATCTCTCCGTTGTCTTTCTACATGTGACATTTTAGGATCTCAAAATTTAGAATAAACCACCGGGATTTAAATAATTCATTGCATGAGGGGCACTGGTGACGAGAAGTGCTCCAGACCAATCGTTAATGTCTCAGCCTCCCTTTATCGGACGCAATGATACCAAAACGGTATAACTAAAGACCCCAATCAATTTCAATGTCTAGACCTCAGCATTCTTTGTCACTATTTGAGTAGATATGCTGGATTGAATATCTTGCTCTGTCACTTTGTACTATTATGGCATAGTTCTTCATTAGGCAATTGACGCTTTCTAGCAAAAGCACAGTTATCCTGACGAATCTCGATACATTGAAAAAATACCGGTATTTATACCTTTCTTGATGAGCGGGACATGCCTGTCTTATGAAATCATGTAAACAAATAAATTGTGGTTACTCTGATAATATATAGCCGGTTCACTGTCGTTACATCGCGTTGCGAGTGGATTTCATGCAATATAGGATTCTCACAATCAGTTTATTATCACTTCATACTATAATGACGTGATAAAAACTTCGACATATACATAACGTTCTGACACAATTCAGAATAGTCCTACCGTATCTGCTTTACGCGGTAATGATTGACAAAGCTAGCATGATAAAGGACATTGCTGGTTAAACAGCGCCAAGAAACGATCCACATTGACACCAAAATTGTTTATAAAATACCAATACCCGTGACATACGGTAACGACATATAACTATGCGCAAATATCTTCCTACTATCACCAACGTGCTTATGCCAGTTGTTACAGTACCGTACTTACGAAGGGGAACAGATCAGATCAATAATCCAAGCACTTTACATGTCACGTTTCCGTGCAACGCATAAACTTATATCTTTCTCTATTAGGAGCTCTTATCTTTCCATATTCGGAATTCTTATCTCTCATTTTCTAAACTAGTTATTGAAGATCGGCATGTCCAAGTAGGAAATTGAGAGCGAGGCGAGATGTGCGAGTGCAACCCGCTACGACAAGCTAAACATCTAAACTAATTGCCTACTTCAATCAGTGCTTGGCAGTATAGAAGGGAACTATGTAAACTCGAAAAGGCTCCGGCTAGTCTTTTTGTTGAATCTGGCCCTGTGTTAGACAGAACGAGGAGCAGACCGAACATGCCAACACTTACTTCCACGTCCACGATGCATGTTGCGGACCAGATTCCACTGCTCTCAGGGTACGTAAAACCTTTTCATGGGAACCCTGGAGTACAAAAACAAGAGGCCGGTGTTCAATAGTATGACGGAAGAGAGAGAGCACGTTTTGGAGCACATGGCTTGTGCTTTCCGTGTATTCGGTAGGAAAGGCTACTAGAAGGGCTCTGCAGGTCACATATCCATGCGGGATCCAATTAGCCCACAAACGTTTTGGATTAATCTCTTAGGACGCGACTTTTCGCGGATGCGAGTGTCCAATAATATGCACGTCGATGACAATGGAAATATACTACCAGATGATAATCAAGTGGTTATCAACTGAGCCGGCTTCAAAATCCACTCATACCTGTACTGTGCCAGATCCGACGTAAATAATGCCTGTCACGCTCACAGCGTGTATGGGAAAGCATGGTCCGCATTTGGTCGTGAGGTTAGAATGCTGAACCAAGGCGCCAGCACATTTTACAAAATGCACACGGTGTATGCGAATTTTGGAGGGCTCGTGCTTGAGGACAAGGTACGAGAGCGATTGGCCACACGTTTGCATGACAAAAAGGCCATAATACTGCAAAACCACGGGATTTCGACCGTTAGCGAGACGATCGAGGAGGCGGCATTTCTTTTCACTTTGCTGGAGCGTACGTACGAAGTCCAGCTCAAGGTTGAAATTACTTGCAAATCCGGCCTGGAGAAAAAGATCATCGGAGATGAAGAAGCTAGCTTCTCCTAATTTACCACTTCCGATCTAACAACGTTGCACGCGGAGGATCAGCCTGACTATGAACTAGAAACGGAGTCAAGAAATAGAAGATTTGAGAAGTAAAGGAGTTGGAGGCGCAGAGTGATCGCTGTAGGTAGCGCTGTAGCTTAACAAATAGCTAAAATTCAGATAATTTAGTTTATTTTGAGCAATAT
The DNA here is from genome assembly GCA_900074755.1 of Lachancea nothofagi CBS 11611. Lineage (NCBI taxonomy): Eukaryota > Fungi > Ascomycota > Saccharomycetes > Saccharomycetales > Saccharomycetaceae > Lachancea > Lachancea nothofagi. The sequence continues at coordinate 1,748,186 of LT598452.1, read as the reverse complement.
CGTTACATTGTTGGCTAATAGGTAAACATTATAGTTTAATTTCGTCCATAGCGTAAAATTGTAGTCTAAATTTTAACTTTCTAGTTTTGACATTTTGTTCTTGATTAGCTGGTGCAGAAAGTCCGATTAATAGGAAAGTGATTAAACTTCCTTAATTGAAGAATTCAATTTTCTTGGGGTCGATAAGGACCCCGGGAAAATAGTGTCGATTCCGGCAGTGCACAGCGAGTAAGAAAGAAAGAAAGAGAGAAAGGGAAAAACTTTATGCAATGATTTAAGCGGTTAGATGCTGTGTGGTTTATCACATTGAACTTGGCTACAGTTGCAAAACTCCGCGACCCAGCTATAGTTGCTTAAGGCCAAAGAACTGTAACAATCCGCCATCCACGAAGACATCTCTTGAAATTTTCCTTGGCATTCATCGCTATGAGTAACCATCAGCACAGTTTTCCCAATGGGAATATTGTACCTGTCACGTCCGTTTTGAGAAACACTGACATGGAAATTGTACGGGAAAACCAAGAAATGGAAAAAGAGAAGCTGCCACAGAATGCTTGGCAAAAGTTCATGAGAGCCCTGGAGATTCCTCACGAAGACAAACCTTTATCTACCCTGCGTAATACTGATCTTGAGCTATTTTAGTGAGGGAACAGACGTGGGGGGTTTGTTCGTTTTTCGCATACCGGGGTCTTCCTAACTTCGCTGTGGAGACTTTTTCCACCGGCTCTGCATTGCTGGCGCTAGATTTGATCATTCAGCAATCCATCGGTTCGTTGGTGATAGCAAATGTGCTCATAGCGGTCTTCACCACTTTGAAGTCCAACCCCGGTGTTAAATATCACATCGGTATACGCTCAGTCAAATAATGATTTTTGGAATCTACGGCTCTTAAGTGGGTATCATAATCCGTGTTAGTATATCGGTGGTGTTCTACGGCTACCAAGCATGGCTTGACGATCTTTGTATCAACATGGTACTCGATTCGTTCTCTCAAAAAAACCTGCACATGAAGGACACCTTCCCAAATTCAGTGCCCATGGCGAGAAAAAATATCATCGGTTTCCTTTGTTTCCAATTGATTCAGATGCCCTTTGCATTCGTGAGGCCAGGTCGTATCATTATTCCATCCATTGTGACGTGCTTCATGGCGCTGTTCTCAATCATCGGAATGCTGGCATATCTCGTCCAAAGAAACGGCGGCCCCGGCCCATTGTACTACAAGGATGTGGTGCTTTCTTTGACTCAGCAATCCTGGATGTGACTATACTCTATGACGAGTTGGTACAGCGGTATATCGCCAGCAGTTGCCAACCAGTCCGATTATTCTCGTTTCAGTTCGAAAACTTTATCCTGTTATTTGGGCCTTTGCATCGGTATTGTTGTGCCCGGAACCTTTGTGTCTCTAGCGGGCATGGTGTGCACTTCAGCCTGTAAATGGTTATATGGCTCTGTGTACTGGACACCCAATTAAATTGTGGAAGAATGGCTGAGTAACGACTACTCGTCGAAAGCACCCGCCGCGGCTTTTTTATCGGTATTAACTTTACGGGTTCTCAAGTTTTCTTGAACTTGACGCATAATGGCTATGCATGTGGAATGGACCTTGCAGGGATATTTCCCCGTTATATTGATGTAACTCGTGGTACCCTCTTTGCCCAATTGATATCTTGGGTTGTTCAGCCTTGGACCTTTTTTAACACACCTTCCTCTTTTCTGAATGCGATGAGCTCCTTTGGTCTTTCGTGATACCTATCATGACTCTAAACATTATCGAATTTTACTGGATTCGCAAACCCAACATCACCTTGCTAGACTTATTCACTCTATCCAGAAAGGGCGCTTATTGGTATTCTACTGGATTTGATTGGAAGTCTATGTCATGCCTCCTAATTGGGGCAGCTTTAGTAATACCTGGCCTAGTTTACCAATCTGAACCTGATCTTAAACCAATCGGCGATGATGAACTATTACTACGGCTACATATGTTTTATTCCGCTCGTGACAGGCGTACTGTATTTTGGGCTGACGTATGCGTTTCCTGTTCGTCATGAAAAAATGTGTCAAAATGATCCTTTAGACTTTTTCAATTGTTTCTCTAATGAGGAGCTACAGAAACTGGGAATGCTGCCGTTTACCGCTGACGTGTGCGAGTATCTGGAAGTGCAAGAATCTCGATATATTAAAGAAATAACTGTTGTCAATGACAGGAAGAAGCATGACAATAAACAGGAGCGCTCTAATTCCAATTAGATCGTCGTCTATGCTCAAATTTGCTACGAATAGTCGGTGTCGATTTGAGTCAAGTGTAGTAGTTTTCCCAACAGACATACTTGGGGCTTGCCTGTTATTAATGTCAGGATCCCTTTACTATTGCTAGATAGTCTCAGTTGCAGAAAAGTAGATCAGGACAGGAGTAATGGGAACCAAGAACTATGTCATAATGGTACGAAGTGACAAAGATACATATTGAATAAGAACGCTGGCGTCTAGATGTTAATATTGATTGGTGCCTAAATTCAAACTATTTCAGTATCATTACGTCCCCGGGTAGAGGCTGACACATCAAACCTACCATCCGGATAGCTGTACAAATACCAATATTCATTCTCTATGCAGAGAACTAATCTTCAGAGCTGGAATGATCGCATTGAGAGATAAGTAGAGCCCTCTGTCCCTATAGAAATTGAATACACCATGAACGACTCAAATGACCAGTTTAGCAAGTTAACAATTGCTGATGCAGATATGCCTCAATGAACTTATCTGAAAGTGTCGCGTTCGTGACCATTGACACTCCCTGATATCAAGAGCTTGAGTCACTTCCCGATGGACACCATTCATTACGCTTGAGCAAAGTTATAAATACACAATATACATCAAGGATGTGCTAATATCAAATAAGAGCTACCCATTCTATAACATAAGCAAAGCAGCAGCGGCCAAGAGGGAGCCTTTGGAAGCACTGAACTTGATACCTTCGTTACCACTGTAGTTTCCAAGGTCACTATTATAAGCACTCGTAGTCCAGCTCTTGGAACCTTCGGTAGAAGTAGAGTAAGTTCCTGTTGAAGAGGTAGAGTTCATAAGTGTTGACGCAGTAGCAGCAGTTGAGCTTTCAACGCTAAGTGGGCAGTAGGTAGTGTAAGTGGTGTGGTCTTGGTAGACAGTAGTAACACCGGTACTTAACTCGGTTTCCGAACACTTCCTGTTTGAGCAGGATGTAACAGTCACGACAGTGGTTGACAAGTTAGGCTTAGTTGCGGTCGATGGGCTACCTGATTTTGATGTATTTGCGGTGACGCCGGCTAATGGACAGTAGGTAGTGTAAGTGGTGTGGTCTTGATAAACAGTTGTGAGGCCAGTGGTGACCGCCGATTCGGAACATTTGTTGTCGGAGCAGGACGTAACGGTAACAACAGTTGTCGACAATTGGGAGTCGGTGGAGCTAGTTACGCTGTTGTTGGAGCGAACCATTGAATAGAAGGGGGCCACGACTGAAGCTGGGGCAGAGATAGAAGCTGGGGCTGGACCTAACGCTGGGGCAGAGCCAGAGCTGGAGCCGGAGCCGGAGGCTGAAGCTGGTGTAGAGCCAGAGCCAGCAGAAGCTGAGGCTAGGGCTGGGGCAGATCCGGAGCCGGAGCTGGGAGCTTGAGCTGGGGCAGAGCCTGACACTGACGCTGACGCTTGGACTAAGACAGAGGCTGAACCAGAAGATTGGGCTGCAGCAGAGCCAGAACCAGATGATGGGGCTGGGACAGAGCATGAAGATTGGACTGGAGCAGAGCCTGAAGATTGGGCTGGAGCAGGGGCAGAAGCTGAAGCTGGGGCAGAGCCCGACCCGTCATTTGCAGCGTTGGGTCCGCACTCATCCTGTAAAAGACACGTTAGCGGAGCCTGTGCCTGTCCCTGATAGGGTGAGGGATTGCAATAAGAATAGATACTTTCATCAGCTTCCCAGACGGCCATCACTGCATCATTAAAAGGAACGCCCGACTCTGCGGTTTCGGTAACTATCGTAGTTGGGAAACCAGCTACTGAAGCAAATCCCTGGAGGCAGTCTACCAAGTCGTTCAACTGATCAGGGTAGTATGTCAAAACCCAAGATGCATAGGAAAAATCGTCATAGCAGGCTAGACCCTTTCCGTACTTGCTGTAGCACGTCTCGAAAGATCCAGTCCAAAATGGATCGTTGACGGCGAGAGGCATGAATTGAACATCGAGTGCTTTCAAGGCAGGTAATTGCGACATGGTCTATGTGGAATTGAGCTTGTAGGCAACTGCTTTTTCGGCGTCAGGATTTTGTCCCAGACTTCCCCACCTTAAACTCAAATCGTGCCTTTATATAGGAACATCGTCTTCGACACCGGTGACAAGCGGAAAATTCGGCTGTTCTATTGACCGTGGCAAATTTCCATGTATTGTTGTGGTAAACCGTGCATTGAATCACGCTCAACTGTCAACAAATTGCAACATTGGCAAGTAGTAACCACGATGCCGCTGTTTGTGTCTAAATTGCCTCGAGAGCCCGACAAAAAACCTTTTCCACGCATATTTATGACGGGCCTTTCAATGTTTTCCTGTGAGCTACCCAATCCCGTTCTTAGCATTAGTTAGGTCACCATGCAGCTTATGGTCTTAAGAGTTTGGCAGATTTTTTTTACGCTTATACTATCTTATCTGAGGAATAGGTTTTTTTGGTTGCCTAACATGCTCGAGAAAAACTTGGCTGCAGAAAGCGGCATATCCGGAGAATTAAGACGGGAGGTAGAAGTGAGAGCTGAGAGGGCGATATATTTGTGAATTGGTCAGGATTAACAGGCTTTCGCGATAATCAACGGAGGGATACATCGATGAGCAGAAGAAGACTATTTGGGTAGTGTCTGAAATGAATATCCAGTTTTATACTGCAGCTTTTATGGTACACGTTAGTTTGAAATCGCCTCCTATGCAGACAGGTTTTTACAGTTGGTAAGTTCGGAAGATATCGTCTTGTGTGTTCTTTCAAAAAATTGGTGTCTGATCCATTGTGGCTATTGTATACAAAGTGTGTGCTCTCGGCTTCTATCAGGCGCCAAGCCATAGCAGACGGCATAAATATTTCAATTCACTCCCAAGCTAATAATTCATCAACCAACCGTCGACACTCGCTGATTTGAAGTGTCAGCTGTGCCCAGAAATCCATGCCCCAATTGCTTACAAAACAACTTCGCAAGCTGAGCTTCGGCTCCAGACCCTTAACAGATCAGTACTGTTTACTTGACAACCTCCACTGTGTTTTGAGTATTGAATGAAAAGTTCGCATATCTTAAGTGCTGTGCTGATCCTCCTATGGCTTGCTTGATTTGGTTACATGTTGTGGAAAAAGTGACAATCTGGGCTTTCCTTCGCATTGTAACAAAGCGAAGCTGTTTCGAAAACTGACAGATATTCAGCACGAAGAAATTGCAATAGACATCGCCGTTTTCGGTTGATTCAGTTCTTTTTTATGAACCTATACTATTTAGGGCACACAAATATTCAGAGAACACGGGCCCTAAAGAAAAAGCTAGATCTGCTTGAAAATTTCTAGACCTCTAGTCAGACTTGGCCAGCAAGTACCGCAAAACTCCGAGTTCGCCTGGTCTCCATTTCGGCTATGAGCGCATACTAAGCGGCAGATTTTACAGCAGGGTTGTTGATTTGACATTTTTTAACGTGTGAAAATATATCTTCGAAGGTCATCTTGGTGTGCTTGCAAACTGACAGGCATGCTCCGATCCGCTACCGTGATTGTCATTGAACAAATGAGCCCACTTGATGAGACAAGACCTTACTGGGAATTCCACAGAGTGCACGGCATAATGGTCTAGAAATTCAACAACATCAAGCTACCCGCTCTGGGCGCCGCACCAGAATCGAGCATTTTAATTGACCGACCTTGTGATCAGTCGGCTGTGTCGATAGTCTGATTTAGACACGCGAGAAAGATTTAGTCTTCGTGAATGTCCGGAAACTCAATTCGTAGCTTTGTAAAGACCTGGCCTGTTGAAAAGCCAAATATAACGGTTTCACCTATCCGTGCCAGCGTTCCGGCAATCAAATAAATATTCATTTGCCATGACAAATCAATAGGGTCATATGAGCTCTGTTTCCAATTCCAAGCTTATCGTTGTCATCCATCAACTGCGTCGAAATTTTCTTCGAAATCTTCCAGTTAGCTATTTTCGGACCTTTAAGAAAGGCACTGCAAACTGCATAAAAATATCTACTCCCAATGTTATAAGAGCAAGACCACACAAAAAAATGGAGCTAAAAGAAATAGAGGAGCATTTGATCGGTGCATCACATGCAAGTGATCAACACTTGAGGCTCCCCCGCGATATTTTCCCTAACAAGTTTCAATATGAAATAATTCGGCACAGGGCTGTCCTTCTGTTGCTTAGCTCGGAGTTGGTACTTTGTTCCTTTTGTTTTATATGGGATTGCAAGCTAATGAGGGAGCCAAACTTGTTATTTCAGTATTTGTTGTCTTCGGTGGATCAGTTGCTACCTTCATTACATGTACGATGACATATTATGCCGCGCTCGACCGGCCGAAGACCGCAGCGAACAGACTGGCGCTTGTGAAATTTATAGCGGACTTGAAACCAGGAATTGACATGAGAGAGTGGGATGTTATTGCTGCTCGAATGAACTTATCTATGCATCGCAGCAGCTCATTGGTTTCACCTTATTTCTTTTACGATGGTGAGTCGTGCTATTCCTACTTTAGGAGCTGTTGCCTAGTGCCTTTCTTGGCATTCAAAAGCGCAAACGATGCAAAGGAAAATAAGGTACCTTTAAGTGAATATCAGCGCATGCTTGACCATGCTATAAGAATATACGAAGAAAGGGCGAACGAGGACTGGCAACAAGTAGTAAATGGAAATTCGTCGCTGGAAACTTAGATGATACAAACACAGCATATTTTAAAGTGGCGCTTGCCCCAGTTCGGTCGGAGCTTGGAATAATAATACTGCTGAGAAAAGTGTGTTAGTATATTTCCGAGTTCTAATCTCCGTAGATTCCGATCTCTATACAAACCATTCAAGTATCTTGAGTGTGGAAAAAGTGCGGCGAGTTGTGGATAAAACGCGTTCCAAATTCTCAGGTTTTCCCAAAGCGCTATATTCTACCTCATTGATTTCCCATGTTCGGCATCAAGCCAACCAAATTAGAGGTACAAAACAGGACATCTAGTTCCGCAGAGATGCACTGAGTTTTGTCCATTATTAGGATTTTTGCCAAGACGGCTCCAAGCTGTATGTAAGCTGTTCTGCAACCTAAGCGTTTTTTTCGAAAGGTAAGAGTGAGCGCCGCATAATGCAAGCAGGACATTTTCTTTCACCGTCAGTACCTATCAAGGAGTTTATCGTCGCCAAAGTTTCCGATTGCGAATTACACACGACCAAGATGGGTAGTTCTTAACATTTTTTGATCACTTCTTTGACGGAGCTCCCTAATTCAACATGATTTCAATTGAGAGCAATTGAACCTTCACATCTCAAGCATAGATTCTTAATGCTAAGTGTTTCTGTGTTTTTGATGCTGCTTGCGACAAGCGATCGATCCAGAACTTACTATACCATTGGCCATTAGAAACTATTCTCTTTAGCTCCTAGAAAGGAGGGGTCTCGTCCCATATGTTCAAACTGTCCCAAATATTTTCCCACACGGGTGAGGATATCATGAGCATGTATGAAGTAACCTTTGGTTCTAATGTGCACACCGTTTACCTTGTAGAGCAGTCAGATAGTGTGGTTTTCTTACTTTGGCTTAGTTTCAGATGTAAGGAGAAAATGCTCTTAAGCCAACTGAGTCTTTCACAGCCAATCTTTCAGCTTTACGACTTAGTAATATTCCTCCGAAAAAGCCCGATGTAATAAGAAGCGCAAGCTTCTTGCTTCCGAAAGGACCTTGTGTTCCAGATTCCTTAGGGTAGCTTGAGAAAAGTAATGATATTTAATAAGGACACAATTTTTAAGAATACAGACTAGCTGCTTTGGTTGTAGATCGTTTGACTGACGATATCAGCAGATTATATTCGAAGCTTTATATGAACCTTGGTTTGCGAGTAGTGTCGCGCAGCTGCTGCCTAGATTAACGCCAAGGGCAGTGCAAGTAGAAACCCAAGTCCAAGCTTCTGAGCAGCACCTTCATACGTTGAAACTGAGAAAGTAGCACTCGAGGATGAAGCCGAAAAAGAGCCGGAAATTTGTGTTGGAGAAGTTGAGGGAGAAACCGTGGTGGTTTGGTCGCCAGGTTGTGATTGAAGACCAAATCCTGCTGTTATCGAAGCAAAACTATTGATACTTTGCTCGCTAGAGCTTGATGGATTTTCATCACTGTTATGTGGAGAACCTTGGTTAATGGCAGGATTTGCGGTGGTGGAAGGTTCACCTGGGCTACAATTGCCGTCGTAACCATTGTTTGAGTTTGGTACGGCGGTTGGACTGTCGGGCGTTGGAGAGCCTGCTGGTGTGCCAACTGGTGTGCCAACTGGAGAGCCAACTGGAGAGCCTGCCGGTGTGCCAACTGGAGAGCCAACTGGTGTGCCTGCTGAGTCGATATTAGACCCACCTAAAATAGTAGCTGTATTTCCAACCTTCGATTCCGAAATAGCAGCAGATTCACTATTGGTAGCTGTGTTGGAGTTTGAGGTTCCGGATAATACGTTCATGCTGTTAGAGCGCGTTGGGACAAGAGGAGCAGCACTCGTCACTATTTCTGTCTCAGTTACATCTTCAGTAAAAGAGTTAGAGCTTGTTTGGCCCGTCACAGTAGGCACAGGTTCGGAAGAAATAGTAGACATCGAAAAGGGCGTAGCTGGTTTCTCCGCAGAAGATTGTGACTTGGCAGATCCTGAAGGAGTGGTGCTGGACCACGGAGATGTTTTAACAGTCGAAAGAGTGCCAGGGTCGCCGGAAGAAAGTGATGAAGCGGCAGCGCTGGAAGTCACAGCAGCATTCCCTTCAGAGCTAGCGGGTATTGAGCTTCCAGGCTTGGCGCTCTTTGTAGTGCTATTTGAGTAAAGTCCTGACATCGGAGTCTCAACATAATAAACTGTTTGTGTAGTTGGCATGCCGTCAGTTCCTGTAATTGTCGACAGTTCAGTTGAGTATGTTGATGTGGCCAAGCCGGTCCATCTGGTATACACAGTCGAAGCACCAGTTGGGGTCTCAACATAGTAAACGGTCTCGGTGGTTGGGATTCCGTCAGATCCAGTTAAGGTAGCGACATCAGCCGAGAAAGTCGAGGTCGAAGCACCAGTCCATGGAGTGTAGACGGTGGAGTGCACGCTCACAACTGGGGTTTCGGCATAGGAAATAGTCTCGGTAGTTGGAATACTATCCGATCCAGTGAATGTGGTTATGTCAGTTGAGAGGGTACTTATGAAAGATGCAGTGCGTCCAGGGATTCTTGTAGAGTTCACGCCCATGCCTGTAGTCTCCACATAGTAGACAGTCTCGGTGGTTGGAATACCATCAGATCCGGTGAAAGTGGTGATATCAGTGGAGTAGGTGCTAGTGAACATTCCAGTCCATCCCGTAGTTGTAGTGGAGTTCACGCCCACAACTGAGGTTTCCACGTAGTAGACGGTTTCGGTGGTTGGAATACCGTCAGATCCGGTGAACGTAGTCAACTCAGTGGAGTAGGTGCTAGTGAACATTCCAGTCCATCCCATAGTGGTAGTGGAGTTCACGCCCACAACTGGGCTTTCCGCGTAGTAGACAGTTTCGGTGGTTGGAATACCATCGGATCCGGTGAAAGTTGTGATATCGGTGGAGAAAGTATTAGTAAAAGAACCAGTCCATGAAGTGTAGACGGTTGAGTTGATACCAGCAAATCTGACGCCAGTGGCCATAATCGAACCTATTGTGGTGACGACACATCCCTTATCATCACGTTTCTTGAGAGGTACAGTCCCATCTTCCATACCAATACCATTTGAATCTAATATACTTTCTAAGCAAGTGTTTGCGGCATAAATGCGACTGCAAAACACCGAAACGACTAAGTAGAAAAACACGAGTCTGGATGTCATGCTAACGCAATGCCTCATAGTAGCTTAATTCTTTACGCTGAATACTCGTAAAAACCAAAATCGCCTTTTACAGTCATCGTAGTGGGCAGGTCCTAGACTTATTTATAACATAAACCTGGGCGGTTGAACGGTGGATCTAGCTACCAACAAATTAGTAGTCATAAAGTTTCCCGGTAGGAAGAAATGAGAAGCACTTTGCGTTAAATGGTAGGAGGAGTGCGTCCTGTGCTTTGCTGCATTTGGAAAGTCTGCCTTTCCTACGGTCAAAAAATTTCATACATTATAGAGCAGGCTAATAACGTCAACGCTCAAACGACCTTATACGTGACTTTCTGTCGTAAAAATTTTGAAGCCTTAGACTCAACCTTGCGCGTCAGAGAAATCCACCAGATCTCTCAACGCGGCGCTAGTAAACAAATTTTGTACCATCGATTAGCACGTCAATGAAAGCCTAGGACCATTGAAACTTTGCTTATCTTAGTTCAGTAACTTTTGTAGTCCCATGAACTATACTAACTTATAGCTACTTTTTATTGTCCGCAATGGGTTAGCAAGCAAAACTGTCGTTGTGAGTGTTGTGTTAAGAGCCAGCTAGTAGAAACCAAAGATCACTTAATGGATTCGCTGCCTTGTTACGCTGAAAAAGCGGCTAGATTCATCCGCAACAAAAGTACTAAAATGCAGGATCTTTTGTCCATACCTTTTGGCGCTTTAGGCACTTTGCCTCCATGCTAAGCGTCACAAAAACAAAAGGTTCTCGGTTAGGCAATTGATGACCTACTTCTTAATTAAATCCATGCGTTCGCTGACCGGGCGCATTAGATTTTCTGCGGTTTTTATGCAATACAGTAGCTACGTTTTAAGCCAACGTCGCAATCAAAACGCTGCGTATTTCCTACGCTTGTTTTAGTGTCTACGGTTCGTTCTCTCTGCTCTTTGAAAAGGCCATTTCAGGATCATCCAGACGCTTTTCGTGCTTTGAAATCGCATGATTATATTACGCTCGGAGTACGCAAGCTGCAATACCTTTACACATGGCGCGTATGCAATACTTTTTTCTTCTCACGGAGATTGAAGTCGAACTTCAACCCGGGAAAAAAATCTAACTCCGGATGCACCTTTTCTAATCATGTGGTTCCTTTTAGGTGCAGATAAGAGAACAAGTAAATTCCGAAAGGGTTTTACGCGCTGGTTTCTCGCAGTAATCCAGATGAGTTGCATGCATTGCATATGCCTTCCCTTTCCAACGGCTACAAACGTTATCTAGCTCAGCGCCAAGAACGGTCTGGTAAGCAGCCAACGGCTCGGAGAGTCTCTGGTATTCCAGGCAATCTCCTGAAAACTTGCACATCGCAGCGTAGTTGTTTCTTGCCCTCATTTGGAATGAAGCGCCAAACACACTTAAAAATCATTTTGCAGCTCTGTTACCGGCATAGCACAAATGCGGCACTTGCTGATTTAAACTATTTTTGGATATGCGAAGCATCCAAATAGCAAGCAGGCAGAATTGAAATAGATAAAAATCAGCAAATCCATTTGAGTGCGGTTCGCGATGCGACAAACTTTTCGGAAGTGTCCTCTTAATGTCCAATTGGTATCAATAGTGTTGGGATTCTTGATAACAGATGTAGATTTCGGCGCCTGTAAAACTTGTGAGCCCTTGCATACTTACTTTAGCCGAAATTGCTACTCTCGCGCCATTAGCTTGCGGTTTATATAAGCTTTGCTCTAGCTCTTATCCTAGGTTTATGTTCTCGAGTTTGACAGGAGCACTCTCTTGCTCACGAATAGCTAGCATGTTGGATCATTTGCAAGGAATCTTCGACTAGCAATGATCGCGTCCTATTATAGCAGTTGACCAAATTAAACTTCAAGCTGTCGTCTTTGCTCATCTTATGGGATGCATACCTGGTTTTCAACAAACGGTGAGTAAAACTGAGGCGGGGAAATCTCTCGGAGTGTTGTTTTCAATCGCAGAATATTCGGCTCGCAGTTAAGAATATTTGTCGTAGTTGGGCCTTTTGCAACCTCTAGTCCACTTGATTAATATCAATGAAGGGTTGTTCGCTCCGAGCGACAGCACCTTATGCGATCGAACTTTCTATTCGCAACGCTTACCATATGAGCAGCAAGGGTAGAGATCTGCCGCTTGCGCGAACCGACGATGGTTAGAGAATTTCGACTGGTCATAGTATTATCCTTTCATCAACAAAGTCATTCTTCCTATCTGTAGCCAAATCATTGTCAAGATTAAAATGTCTCGATGCAATGATATGGTATCTGGTTTCGCTAACATTCCTTCCTTAAGACGTGCCAGCAAGAATTACATCGTCCTACGCTACAGCCTTAAAGCACTTTGGAGCGTGAAATCTTAAATGAAATACAATATCGTTATATACGACGATAATTGCCCTAGCGCTAGTCTAAGTCCATACTACTGGTAGTTACTTACTCACCCAGAGAATTGCTACGTTTGGTTAATTTGCTCTGGAGTTCCGGTGCTGAAGTCATCATTTCTAATGATACATACCGGCAAAATTAAGCTGTATGCACAGAAACGTTCATCGAGGATATAATTGAATACTTCAACATCTGGCAATGTGTAACAACAACATAGCATGAAGAGCTCATAATGATGCCATATCCAAAGTTAAATGCTTGTTTTTCCTATCATTCGGTGTAGTATATGCTACATAATAAAGGATATGCCTTAAAGACTGTCAAAATGTTGAGTTCAAAGGACATGACGGTATAAGGTGAAAGCGGCTACTGCTGTGGTAAATTCTCTGTGAACAGTTAATTGGACGAAAGAATGAGATGACTAGTATCATAGTTCTAATATACACCATTTCTCTAACGCATACTGGAAAAACGATTACAAGGCAATCATTTGCTAACTAGTGCCTCCTGGGCACATTTGACAGGCAAAAGATAGTTGCCAAGTATCCTATGCGTCCGAATACTTGATCTTGTTGAAGGCTCTGAAGAAATCAACTTATGGGGAATGGAAGAACTTCAACGACACCGATGTTTAACGAGGAAGAAAACTCCTGAAAGTTCAGATCACTTACGGTCAGATTGGCCTCACAGTAGAAATGACTTCAATTCGGCCGATGGGAATATCAGGCGTAAATTAAATATCATTTCGTCTTGTACATTCGACTCTACGCCTTTCGCATACCCTCCTAGGACTCTACAGCCGGAGAGTACCCCACGGAAAAGCGAGCTTGCTGTTTTTAGTAGCCTAAAGTTAAACCCTCAAAAAGTTTCTTTTACAAAAGCGGCAGCGAGCAGCGGTTAACATAGACCTTACTCAAATGTATTCAGACGACCAAAATATATTGCTCTTGTTAATTTTTAAATTGCAGTTTCGTCACTACATCAAGTGAAGCCTACTCTTTAGAAGACATACATTCCGCCCTGTGTGCTCGCAACGTTTCTTTTTTTGGATTTTTTCTTTCGAGATCCGGAGTTTGAAGACGGTTCAGACTGCATCATGCAGGATCCACCATCCCGGGAAATCTGTATATTAAGAAATCGGCGACGAAATACCACAGACTCGCCAAAGGCCAGCTTAGTTAAAATTTAAGGAAGAGAGCAAATTTGTGAAGTGTCATTTTTCATTTAATTTGATGATCAATTAATAAATTTCATATTTTCAAGATATTCCGTGATATCAAGTCCGTTCGTTTATTAACGGACCCCTGTGAGAAATGTAAGCATTGACCTATAATACTAGAAAATAAAGTCAAGCCCGGCGCTCGATCAATCTGCTATTTTGAAATCGGATGAACTGCTAACTCGTTTTATCAAAACTCTTACGCACAATTTCTTAGGGATCTTTCACAAGAGGCGCATTTTCTAGCGTCGAGAGGCACCCTCAAAACCTATGCTCGCGGGTCAATGATGATTACAAACCAGTCCAAAAATATGTCAATCATTCTGTTGGGGTTTGATTTGCACCGAAAATGCCCTGCAGAAGCGCTCCTCTAATGGGATCAATTCCCATTTCGTCCTTTTTTTTGCCAGCCAGTTCACAGTTGACTATCACATAGAAAGAAGAATTGTTTATAGTGCAGCTCACAGAAACCTCTGATCTTGTTGGAAAATTTTCATAATCCAAGCTTGACATCAACCATTGTTTCTTTGGCTGGGACCCCATGGGTCAGCGTTCTGGTCTTGCAGGATTATATTCATATTTTAGAGTGTGTAGCTGCTGCGCTTGAATATATAGAAACGTTAAAATTACCGTCTTCACTTTGAAAAAGCCTGGGCTTTTTTTTAGTTCAGTTTCAGAAACCTGCCATGTCATATGAAGTTTGCAATGGTTATTACTCCCGGTAAGGTCATTGCGTGTGACTTGCGAGATAGAAATGTGCTTCATTATGAGCGGTACAGTTTAAATTTCAAGAATCTGAATGCAAGGAAAGTTTAAAGTGAGTTGGTTGTGTTTGGGCTTTCGAAGAAGTAGTCACTCTAATTCAACTAGCGAGTTACCATTTGATGATTCCGGTGTTTACCGTGAACAGTCTAAAAGTAAAACGATGTTATAAAATCTGGCGATCAAGTTTGACGATCATGAAACTGTTCTTTTATCATACGATTCTTGAAAAATTCGTCAGGCTGAAAAGCGAATGTATAAAAGTCATACATCTGTTTGAAGAAAACTTTGGCTATGCGCAGTGTTTGTAAGAGATATGTGAATTACGTTCACTTTATTCAAATCTGAAAAGAAACCACAGATAAATCTTGAATGTCTGCATCTTTGAGAACTGAGTTCCTAGGTAGGCAGTATGAAAATCCATTTATGAACGCCTCTGGTGTTCATTGCTTGACCATCGATGAACTGGAAGAACTGAGCAACTCCAAAGCTGGTGCTTTCATCACAAAGAGTTCTACCGAAGTCGAAAGAGAAGGTAATCCAGAGCCGCGTTACTATTCAACTCCTCTAGGAAGTATCAATTCGATGGGGTTACCAAACAGGGGCTTCAAGTATTATCTTGACTATGTTCTTGACTATCAAGACAAGCACCCAGCTGCTAATACTCCTTTTTTTTCCGTTGCTGGTATGAGTATTGATGAGAATCTAAAGCTCTTGAGAGCAATTCAAGACAGTGCATTTGACGGCGTAACCGAATTAAATCTCTCGTGTCCTAATGTACCAGGTAAACCACAACTTGCCTACGATTTTGAGGTAACTGAAGAACTACTAAGTAAAGTTTTCAGTTTCTTCAAAAAGCCGTTAGGAGTCAAATTACCTCCCTATTTCGATTTTGCTCACTTCGATACCGCTGCCAGCATCTTAAACAAGTTCCCCCTGGCATACGTTAACTGCATTAACAGTGTCGGTAATGGCCTCTATGTCGATCTCGAAACGGAGAGTGTAGTAATTAAGCCCAAGAACGGATTTGGTGGAATTGGTGGCGAATACGTTAAGCCGACAGCGCTAGCCAATGTGCGTGGATTTTACACCCGCTTGAATTCTAGTATAAAAATAATAGGAACAGGTGGGATAAGAACAGGGCAAGACGCTTTTGAGCATTTGTTGTGTGGAGCAACTATGTTACAGGTCGGTACTGAACTGTACGAAGAAGGTGTATCCGTGTTTGAACGTTTGCTACATGAGCTAGAGGATATCATGAACAAAAAGGGCTACACTTCGATTGACGAGTTTCGGGGAAAACTAAGTAGCTTATAAGTAGTTTCTTTCTTGAAGAAAAGCTTTAAGGTTTTAGGCCGCCATACCTATCAGAGCCTATCGTGCTTTATTGAAACCTTCGGGGAAGCATAAAATTTTGGGAAATAACTGGCATGGCAGGTTAACAGCGAGCTGTGTGCTTTTTGAATTAGATGTTCTACACTTTCGGAACCCAATGCTGTACAAGAAGCATATTGAAATTTGCATCGTAGCTGAATTGAAGCATTTTGTAGTGGCACTCTGTTTAGGATTATCATCAGATACAATCAGACAATTTGCCTAATCGTAAAAGTGTCGAGCCTCTACTTGTCGAAGCTAGGTCTTGAGCTGACAAGTGAGAAGCACTCTCGACTTCATCCAAACATTGAATTATCAATTTTACACTGATTAGATGGTATTAGTATCTCAAATCTCATTTTTTTTGACCTTAAACCTAATTATTTGAGTAGCTTTGTACCCAATTTCTTTGAAGGGCCTCCAAGTCTTTCTTGAAGTATAAACGACTCTTAGTCCCCACACATGGCACTAATGCTCCCAGGTGGTCCACATATGAAAATGTTCGCATAATAAGAGAGATTTCCCAACTTCTCTAAAATCTCTTTCGAAATCAAGCCCACATGTCCCTCATATGGAGAATTGAATTTTCTCACACAAAAAGGAGTCAGGTTCAATTTATCTGGGTAGCATTTGGATATGTACTACATCTTGCTCGATTCTATGGTGACAGCTCTACCTCGCTAGCAGCTTCGTTTCTTTCGAGAATTCTCCAAACACCTGGCCTGAACTCCTCACGTTAACAATAGCAGTCTGATTTTTGAGCGTCTCCATCATATATTACAGCCAAAACCACCCAACAAACCAAAGAGTCTTAGCGAGGTACTCTGTTTCAGGCAAAAACAGTCTGGTGAAGTCGTTTGACAGCTCTAATTGCTTTCGAAAATGCATGGGTTAGATATTCGATGTTTTCCAGCCCAACGCTGATCCTGATGAGATTTTGCTCCACGCCAAACATGGCCACCTTTTCTAGTTCGTGATAATGTGCTATGAGCAAAAACGGGATCGCCAAAGTAAAATGCGTACCAAGAGATGGACCCTTAAACACATCTAAAGCATCGTAGTATTCTCTTGCATCCTCATCACTAAAGAAAGTTAGTGACAAGAGACATCCATATTCACCCTCGATGTTCCGGACGGCATCATACTTTTCCTTAGTCCGTTTTGAGCTCACTGATGGATAGTAAACTTTTTTTAGGGCTTTGCCTTTTTCTTTAAGAAAATATTCAAGTATTTGTTGTGTATTATCGTATGCTTTCTTTGTCCTGGCCCTGACGTTTCTCGAATTCAGTTCTAGCACAATGGCATCTTCACACCAAAAGAGGTCTTTAAAATCATTTGCTCCAAAACCTTTTTGGGCACAAGAATAGAGGCGGGACTTGGGATTTACAACAACAAATCCCCCCCCCCCCCCCCCCCCCTATTACGTTGCTAGCACCGCTGAATATCTTCGTAAGAGACGTGCATACCATATCCGCAATTTCAAAAATTTCAATGTTGAGGCCTCCGATGGTTTCGTCAATAACAAGGAACAAACCATGAATATCAGCTAATTACCTTAACGCGGCTAGATCTGGCATGAGTAGCAGAGGGTTTGATGGTGCCTCGACAAATATTGCTGAAATGTTGTGATCTCCTTGTAAGAGGGCAAGTAAACTTTGAAAATCATCGTCATCACCTTAACCGAAAAAGTGGCAGTTGCCAGTCTTCTGCATAATCATTCGGGTATCTCGGAAAGGAAATCCAAATACAGCCACATCCTCAAAAGCGATTACGGAGTCCCATGTTGGCATACTAACAGACACTGCATGCTCGAGACCCTTGGGCAGCGGTTGGCCGAATTCAACATTCATCGTGCTTTGCTTTCTAACATAAGTCATAACGATGCTAAGTATTCAGTTTTGAAAACTTTCTTGACTTTCGCAACTTTATACTTTTACAGCTCATAGATCAAATGCCCGGTCTTGAAAACCCCCCATATGTGACTTGGAGATTTGTATTACTAAACAGCGGATGTATTCCACGTAGAAGTGGTGAGATAGAAGTTGCAATTTCTCGAATCACTACTACTCAAGGTAGCTATCAATTTTCACGACCTCGGTGAAAGAAATCTCTCACGGCAGGGGAAGGGATTCTAACCGATATTGCAGGTTTACGAGCATATCTATGTCGATCCTTTTCGTAGTGATCTTTACATCGTAGCAGACGTACTGGTTCGTATTTGGTAATGGTGGCATCTGGTCAAGATTTTTTTGTCAGGAGTTTCAGACTTTCCAGCAACGGCGAGAGTATACTCGGAAAAACCAAGACGAATAAGATCTTTAAACTATAGCAGGTGCGGTCATTACAATAGGAATTTCTAAACTGACGGACTCGAAATAAACTCAGTTATTTTATGAGGAGACTATTGTGCCAGAGTTGTTTACTGTAGTTGGCATCTACACATTGACACGCGTCTGAGGAAAATGAGCGATCAAGTATGAGGCGGAACAAGTAACCTTAATTTTTCGATAGCGTTCCTCCTAACGCTCATAATGAGCGTTACAACTCATTTAATTTCTGTTCTTGAGAGATTTGACTGTATTCCAACGACCGAGAACATTTACTACGTGGAAACCGTAGTTGTGTGTGTGAACTAGCTCACATGCCATAATGCATTCAAGAAAGCGATTGACGAGAAATAATCGAAGCACTGTTCAAGTATTTTGGTGAAGAGACTCTTGTCTAACTGATCTAGCTTCGGGCCAAAATGCGTTATGAATCAAGATTTTAGAACCACGTATTTTAACAAACAAATAGGATACGCTAATCACCTCTATTCTTGCTGCAATAGAATCTAAGATGCAAGCCTGGTAAATCTGCGTTTGACAACAGTTCCATCAAGAACTAAATTTCGACAGATCAGCAAGCACAGTGATAAGTTGAAGCTCTTTTTATCTGTAGCTGCCTTACACAAATATGCAGTTACCGCCTACTCCAAAACTTATATCTGTAATCGGAGGAATGAAAAGTGTTAATCACGGTTGTGATAAAGAAGCATAGAAACGTATGAAGTATTTTACGAAGAATATTGACAAAGGTGGGTAATTGCACAGTATACAAAGTGGGAAGAGAAGGCAACTTATTAAGAGCCACCGATCATTAGACGAAATTTGCTACAACGACGGGTAGGTCTTCTTTCAAGTACACAAGTTGATACTGAAGGAGGTGAAAGAATCCAGCACGTACCTTGATGATCAATTCTTAACCAGCTCTTTTGCATCCCTCGCTCTCCTTCGCTTTCCTCCGTCCTTGTTATCATCAGGCAAGGTAGTTTTTGGCTCCAACCCTGAATAAAACCAATCAATCATAGTAATAACATCATAGACAGGAAGCCCTGTTTCACGGAAAACAGCTTGCGCATATGGCGGCATTTGGGTACATTCGAGAACGAATACAGAAATTTTTGGATCATGGATCAGCAGCTCTTGAGCGCACTCCACAATTTCTGCTTCAAGTTCTTCATGAATATAAGCATCCCCGTATTGAATAACTCCCCTCAGTGCCCCATCATCGGGACATCCAATAACTGAGATTCTTTCCCTCATTTCTTTTGTAACACCGATTCCCTCAAAGTGAACATCGCCCAGTGTGCTGCTATCAAAAGTTATTATGCCTATGTGCTCGCTCTCTGGCCGCATGGCGAGAAGCAGCGGTACCTGAAGAAGACTACTTGTGGCAATGGGAATGGGTATTTTTCCGGCGATTCTTTTTTGCACTTGCGATAGAAATCCGCAGGAAGTTATTATTCCCACAGCTCCCCGATTTGCCAACTTCACACATGCGTCGACGAACTGTTGGAGAAACTCATCCGGATACTCCCTTGAACTGACAACATTCCACAGAGAGGCTTTCTGGACTTTCTCAAAAAGGAGAGGGAATGGGAAAGACAGGGCATTCAGTGGGTCTCCTGGTGGCCGGTGGATATCATCTGTGTAATCTAGGCAAAGAGCCCCTAAAGCAGGTAGTTCTTTAGATGATGGGTAAAACGACATGATGTTCTTGCTAAGAACGATGAATCTACTGGCAACATTGATGCAGACTCTTGTTTTGATCGACGGTCTCTATTATATAAGAGCCCTTTATGTGTTAAATCGAATTACCTGCCATGCCTGCCCTTATCAAGTACTATGTCGGAACCTTGCGACAGATAGCACGGAAAGAAAGGTGTATCAAAGATTCGTCAAACTCGAAGTATCAATTAGAACATTTCTGACATGCTAATCTTAAAAAGTTCGATTTTCACCCAATCTAGTACCAAGTTGCCTTGGCTGAGGTTTTTTGAGAGCACAACAAAGGCGGAAAGATACGCAACCATAATTATTTTTGTATTGGATCAATTCAGAACTCTAATGACGTTGATGGGTTCTCCTTTGGTTACCTGTTGTCCAATCGTAAGACCCTTGACTTCAGTTGATCAACGCCGTTGAAATGATGACAAAATAAATAGTTTGTTGAGCTGGCCCATTCAGTACAGTATGCTACGCTACGCTATAATGTCTTGTGAGTCGCTTTGTCTAACATGAATACTGTCTCTGTATTGATGCCAAGAGCTATGTTTTAGGCGATTCGCACGCTTGCTGGGCGACGGTTAGTCCGGGAACTTACCAACACACATAGTGAAAGTGTTTCTAGTTATATGGTAAGATTAGTGGTGAAATGCGATTTATTCCAGTTGAACCACCGTCAGCTAACCCCATTTCTGTCTTGATCACCGCCTAAAGCATTGACAGCTTTAACCTTGTCGCAACCATATCGTGATCAATTCGAGGGAAGGACCGATGGTTCCTGTTTTAAGCAAAAGCCCGCATGCTGAATGGCATCGCCATTTCTTTGGCACTCAATTCTGCACTAGTAGCACTTTACTGGCCTGCAAATTTTACGTGACTTTCCTCGTCGTGGCGCTAAGTTATGGATGCTACGATACTATTTAGTCAGTGCATTTACACACAGTCAAAACGAACGCAATTTAGAGACTCAAAATTTAAAACTCAAAGATGATCTTGAGCTCAACTCAATGTGGCTTGTTTCTTTAAAATCTTGTTCTTATTTCATAATACTAGGCAAGAATGCCTGGTTTTCCTTGAAAGCCTGTTTCTCCTGGAATCGTTATACTGCCAAAAAGCAGCAGGCAAAAGATAAACCTATCTAAAATACATGATAGTGTAATATCCCCTTCTACAATCATTTTCCCTCGCCGTATTGGCAATTTTAGTAGCTCGCCTTTTTTGATGTCATTTTCTATAATCTTTTCCTTAATAATACAAGTCTCATGCCCATTTGCCGAGCAAAGCCATGAGGGCGGCACCCAACAGAGTGGAGCCTACCATGAATAGCAGTTTTGGAATGTCGTTAGTTCTGTTTTCGTCGAAAATAAAGTCACGGGCCAGCAGCTCGACGAGACCGGTGTATATTAATATACCAGCGGAAATGGCGTCTAGAACCCCCGAGACAGTGTTGACCGTGAAGGAATTTCCGTTGTAGGAGCGTCTGACTCCAAGCCCAATAGCAATGCATATGGGTGTAGAGAGTCCGTAAGCAATGCACAAAGCGTATGGCCACCATTCTTTGCCCTTTGGGAACCGTATGGACGACAACCTAGCACCAATTCCCATACCTTCGAAAGATTGATGAAAGACCAGAACGATATATAGAGAAGAAAATTCGTCACCCGTGGTGCCCAAATTCAAGCCAATCATGACGGAGTGGAAAATAACGCCAAACTCCAGAATCAAAAAAGCGGCAATCTGACTCTCAAACGATTGTACGACTAGTTCAGAACTGGCAGTATCCGAGATAACGTCATAAGAGGTCTTGCTCTTTTCATCGCCAGTGTTCGCGGCATGTCCCAGGCTTTCAACGTCTAATCTGTGAGCTGCGTCGCCAGCAGTAGTAGGGCTTTTTACTATAACACCCTCAATCTCGTCGCCGTGGTTGTGACGGACTCCGAACTTGCGATGCACGTACACATCGCTCGCAAGATCCACAATGAAGATAACAAAAACCGTCAATAGCACAATGGCCGGGCACCAGGAATAGTCTGCCCAGTGGCCGACCTGGCCCACGCAAGCGTTGCTGCCGATTTCACTGTATGCCGGATCCAAAAGATGGATAAACGCTGTCGCGACGATCACTCCAGTGCCGAAGTAGCGTGCAAACAGATACACGAAACGCGGCACTCTCAGACGCTTGACCCGCGCCGCTACCACCGGAAACAGCGTGCACACCGTCGACGCAAAGAAAATGACAAAAATGGACGAGATCCGAGCCCCCAATGCACCGTCGTACTCTGTGGATCCGAAATACACTTTCTGGATAGCACAGATTTTCCATGCATCCGGCACCGTTTCATCGCCAATAGTCACCTCGTCTGGGTTCCACTGTGTCCACCAAGGTTCGGAGCTGTTGCTGTCCATGTTTTCCGAGAGAAAGATCCTCAATTACTAGCACGCTAATCACAAAAACTCACGGCTAGTGCTTTACCATCACTCCGAGTTCTTATACAATGCGCGACATATAATTTCCATCCCTGCATGGCTCATCCATCGTCGCTATGTACCAATAAAATTTTTCGTTAATTATATCCTATCGCCAAGCTTTCTGGCTTTAATAACCTACAAGGTAAGAAGCGAAAAAATGAGATTCGGAAGAAAGCTGGTTGAGCATCTGAGTGTTTTCTAGGTCTTTGTAGGTCGCAGCGTTCCGTATCATTGTTTTAGGTGAGGCAATGTGCCAAGGGCGAGCGCCAGCGATTTTTTTGGTTTTTTTATCTCTATTATTGCATATTTTAAAGATGGTATAATTTCTTGGCACTATTGGGAGCGATTCTTCAGAGCTCGTTTCTGCCTCTAGCTAGTGGGACGCAATCAAGTTTATGAAGGCTCGCACTGGTGTGCGGATTGCCCATAAAGCTTTGCCTTAGAGGGTTTTCTTAAATTCTAAATTTCTCAAAAGTATGTAATAGTATTTGGTCTATTTGGTATGCCTATTGGTAAATCAAGCAGACATAGGGGTGCTTTTTGGTAGCGCGTAGTTGCTCTATTTGTGGATCAAGCTGGCGTTGTATTGCTTTTGCTCGTAGTCCCAGTAGAAGGTGAGAGACGTTTGGTTGCTCGAGCTGTTGATCTTACACGCAGACACGTAGTTGGATCCGTTCATTCTGGACTGCGCATAGTCGATGAAGCTGTTCAACTCGCAAGAAAACCCAGGACCAGACGAGCACTTCTCGACTGGAATCACCACGTCGTTGACGACGTATCTCACGTATGACTGGTTGGAGCATTGGTACAATTGAGTGTAAACCCTGGCACCTTGTGGAACCATCCAGGACTTGTGGTAGATATGGTCCTTGATTGGCACGTAGTCGACGGGCATGGCATGACCTGGGTCGAAAATACCAATGGAACCGAGGTAGTTGACGATGTTGGTGTCGTGGGTGAAACTCAACCAAGCTTTGTTGTCAAGCTGCTCGTGCTGCTTCAACAATTCCAAAGACGCGTTGAAGTTGACGGAACCAACAGTAGGTCCCAAGGAGTTACCAGGACCGTGGTAGTAGTAACTGGTCAAGTCGTCGTAGTAGGCAAAGTATGTCAACTCGTCGGCCGTGAAAACGTCACAAACGTTACTGTAGCCCTTGACGTTGATCTCGTAAGCACACCAAGAGAAAAGGTTGGTGGCATCACTTTTGGTTAGATTCAAACCCTTGTTTTCGTCGTTCAATCTGTGGGCAATGTCGGTCAAGTACTTGTCCGTGAACTTGGAGTACACAGCCGCTTTTTCGGTTTCGTTGTAGACCGTGCAAGAGTCAATTGGAGTTAGAGTGTTTGCACCAGAGGAAGGATCCTCGTCGATGATTTGTAAGCTGATGTTGTACTTGTCACCGAGCGCCTTGCCGAAGAATTTGGCAGTGTCGTGAACTCTCTTGGAGTTAGAGGTGAAAATAGGGAAGGAGGTCTTGTTGCCAAGAAGCTCCTCGTATTGATACAAAAACTCACGGGCGTGTTTCTGGGCGTCCCATTCACCGACGTATGGGTTAATAGGGTCTAGAATGTTGTCCCAGGTGGTGAGCTCTTCGAAGTTATTGGCGTCTTGGACAAAGAACTCGTAGTCGTTGTTGATAAAGGATAGGGCTCCGCTCAAGTCTGACGAGTAGTTGCCGAGCTTGTAGTAAGTGCTGGCAATTTTGGAACCCACGCTCTGTGTAGGATATCTCTCCCCATGTCTTGCAAATAGCTGGACTTGCTGGAGGGTGCATTGCTCAGGAACATCCTTTGGGATACCGTAGCTTAACGGGTATGAGAAGTGAGGAGCAGAGCCAGCCAAATATGGGAAGATGTCTTCTTGCTTGCCGATTTTTGAGACGTCCGCCTGTGAGAGTATTTGTTGCGCGGCAGATGTTGGAGCAGCCTCAGCCAGTGAGGCCGCCAATAGCGCTAGAATTGCAGAAAGCATGGTGGGGTTTCTGCTGTTTGTAGAACAACTTCTGCCCGAATATCCAGCGCATCAATTCCCCGACGTGCGCTACTTATACTTTTTGAGCACCCTCTCATCTCAGGGCAAGCATGTCTGCAAAGGTAATAATCATAACATCAATTACAGCGCTTGATTATTACATTGTTCCACGTGGAATGGAAACATCATGGATAATAAAATCATCTTTCAATTGCATTCGCTCGCGCATTCCCTAGGTCTATGAACTTAGCTCAATTTTCTACTTCGTACCAATTTGCCGAGCCTTAAAAAAAATTCTTGGCATTGTGAGTTGCACGAATATTGGAAAATTTACGGAAGGGCAAACGATGCAGAATTCAGTAAAGGTGTCTTGGCCGTAGGCGAAAATAAGAGGGTATAGTTGGAATTAACGCATGTGTGTTGTGATTCCGAAAACTGTGCGTGGGATTGAGTAAAAAATTTTGCACCTCGTTTTCAGCAGAAGGTGCACATACGTTTTTAAGACTAGCTTTAGAGGTAGTTATGTGGGTGCATGGGAGCTCGTGGTGTAGTGAGTGGCACGTTTTGGCAAAGGTCCACGCCACAGCAGTGTCAGTGTGGGTAAAAATGACCTGAGGCGAAACCCGACGGCATGGTGAAGTAATCACGAACATTAGTGAGGGACTGTGAATACTCGAAGGATTAATTAAACGACTGACATCGCATATTTTAGAGGGCGTCAGCATGCCTGAGCAACAGCGAACGTTTGGAAGTAGATCAAGTGTGGGAGGTAGCACCACAACTGAGACATTATGAGCAATAATGTGTGGTTCTGGAGAGTGGAAAAGAAGACGTTAAGTATGAGCATGAGATTGAGATCATCGCTGGACAGCTTTCAGTGGTTAAGCAAATAAAGAGCGAGTCAAGTTGAAGTGGAAGGTCGCAGTTTCTAAAACGCAACCATGAGACTCTTACACGCTGCCTCGAGACCTGGGAAGCATTTCTGAGCAGTTGCGAATTTTGCAAATTGGTTGTAGATGTGCCTGTGGCGAAACCAATTCACCAACAGGCTGCGGAAAGTTTCAAGAACGCAACTCTCGACCGCTGCAAGAAAGGCACATCACTCTATTCGACACCCACGAGTGCCAATAAGCATCGCAAAACACTAGGCGAAAGTTGATGGTTAAACATTTGCGAGCGACAAAAGTGGTGCGAAGTGTAAAGAGCGCTCTAAAGCAATTGCGAGAGCTGCTGCATTCTAAAGCAATTACGAACATTGAGTGAGTGGGGCGTCAGATGAAGTGTCGTTGCTCGACCGTTGAAATGAGAACAGAGTAATTAAACTTTTCATACTTGGAGCCGCAACAGTACAGAGGGTGTTGCAACTATCGAATACCGCTATACTCACTTACTTGTGTACCCTTTCGTTCGACTCTTCGGTTGATCACAGCCTCTTTCAAGTCGAATAAACCAATGTTTAAATTATAGGTCCTAACTCTCTGGCGAGAAAGCAGAGAACTCCAATCACAGGGTAGTTTGTTGTGGGATGCTAATCCAAACACAATGATAGTCTTGTCTTCGTATAATTATTTCCGCGAGGTAGCAATGCAATGTTCATATCAGCAAATTTCCGCATAGCTGCGGGAGGAACAAGACAATTTAAATAATAGTAGCACGCTAAGAAAATGAAAAGGCTTAGACATCGAACTCGCACGAAATACGGCTGTGACTGCTTGATCTTGTGGCCTTACTTTAGAAAAGCGTAAAGTATATCTACGTTAGACACCACTCAGTGTCTCAAACCGAGATGACAAGTTTGTAAGGCCTCGACATTTCGATTTGGGGACGATTCCCAAAATGTGTGCCTTCATCCTTTAGTAGCACATCTGTATAAAGTTATGTTGTTTGTTACTACACACAGCTTTCACAGAACTAAACATCTTCATCGCTTGATTTTTTTTGAGATAATGATCTTTTCGTAAAAGTGTCATGAAAGTCAGCCGTTCACTATGGTTTGTTGTACTACGAATATTCGGAGCGCTGCTAAACACAGAAAGCAGATCTCCAGTCAAGCTGATGGATCGACTGGCTTCTGCATAGCATAAACCGGAGAAAGCAATAGGACCTTACTGCGCTTTTCTCCGTGCCGGCAGCTCGACACGCTGAAACTACGTATCTTGGGACCCGCAGTCATGGGTCTGTTTGTCATTTTCGCAGGCAATGGTATTATTTACTTAAGCTGAGAAATTCTGGCCATGAATCATCGTTTGAAGGATGTTCTTGGAAACTCTCATCATGGTTCGTTGTCTTTAATATTTCCTATGTAGTCTTCAAAAATTCTTGTATTTGAGGGCATCCGTCACGTATCTGACGTCTGCTACGAAGATTAGGATTTCCCGACCTTAGACTCTAACTTCTGGCTTGCCGAATCACAACACTTTGTCCTCTCTCTCGATTAACTTCTTACTTTCACACCATAGACAGGGCTAACTGCATCCAGTCGTTGTAATCATCCACTGGCATTACTACAGTGTCTTCACAGTGACTTATCGACACTACCTATAGTATAGTATCATAATTACTACCCTCGAAACCCACCAGTCCGCTGTTGTTCATTTACGCCCTTGATCGAAAATTTTCATTACCTGCAGGGTCTCTTTGCATGCTCGAGAAAGCGAAGTCGAGGACCCTGAGCTCTCAGGGTTCTAAGTGGGTGGATCTCAAGCAAGCGAAAAAAAAAGTACCAAAAAAAATTCAGTCGATGGCAGTAATGACGAAGAGAGAGAGAGAGAGAGAGAGAGAGAGAGAGAGAG